>SPJY01032216.1:1630790-1719289 GCA_005191435.1 Raddia distichophylla | reverse complement strand
TGTGTTGGTTTCGTGTGTGTTCAGCTCAGTGATGCAGGTATCGACGGGTATGTGGCTGACGCTTCGCGGGGACAGCTGGAGGCTGGTGCGTCCGGAGGCGTGCAGGCGACCGGGTTCGATGACTTGGCGGTCACATGAGGTGGTGCACTCGAGAAGCTTAGCCATGGCGAGGAATCCGAGGCAGCTGGAGGCTGCGGCGTCGGTAACCTGGTGGCGAAGCTGGTTCTGACCGGTGGGCCCAGGCGTGGGCTGGCGACCGAAGATGCTACGAAGATATTTCCCGAGGGAATATGTGGAGAATATTCTCTCTCGGGAATGTGTCTTGTAGTGTGTGTGTTGTACACCACTCATCCTCAAATGAAGGGTGGAGATGGGCTCTAGGTGTAGGGCATCTCACCCTTGGGCTATAAATAGAGGGGGAGGGGAGCACCTCCTCCTCATTCCCTTAGAGCTGAAATTTCAGAAATATAGAGGGTGAGTTGGGTGTGTAAGGGTGGCACTTAGAGTGCTTGTGACCACATGGAGTGTGGTTTGTAATCCCCCAACTCCTATGCAATGAAATCTCTCATCTTCATGATCATCTTGTGTTGATTTGCTCCAAGTTCTTCTTTCTTTTGTTTCCCCTTTTTGGAGTTCTTATTTGGAGATGAGTCTTGGTGATTTCTTGCTGTTTCTTGATGGTCTATGAAGCCTTGAGGTTGCTAATATGATTTTCCACACTCTTTGCAACCATATGAGAGGCAAGAGATCAAGTTCTTGACTTGTTGCAAATCTGTCCAGAAACTTTCATCCGCGCGACAGTCAGTAAAAGATTTTTAGAAAAATCTAGAAAAATCATTTTTTGATGATTCTAGCTGGAAAAGATGCGTGACTTATATACCCATCTGTGGTAAAATTTTGAAGTCCACTGGTTTCTCCATTTGGGTGCTATGAACTGAAAACCGAGCCCCAAACTTTCTGCTCGAAGTTCTTGACTGCTCTTGGTGTTTGATTTTTCATCTTTTCTGTGGATGGATTCTTGATATGATTTTTGGTGGAATGCTTCACGACTCATGGTTGCATAGGGAGAAAAATTCCCACAATTTTTGGAGCAGCATAAGGCCACCATCTCTCTGGTCCAAGTAGAATCAAACTCTGAAGAATCTGCTTTTGCTTTTCAGAAAGCAGCTTGTGTTGTTTGAATTTTCATATTTTCTCTGTAAGGAGTTTTAAGGAGATTTTTGGTGGAGTGCTTCACGACACATTGTCACATAGGGAGAAAAATTTCCACGATTTTTAGAGCACCAGAAAGTCACCAACCTCCTGCTCCATTAGAGGACAAGTTCTGAAAGAATCTGCATTTGCTTTTCTGAAAGCCACTTTGGTCATTTGGCTTGATCTCTTTTCCTAAAGCAAGATTTGAATTGGTTCCTCCTTTTTGAACACTTGACAACCAGGATTGTGTTTTCAAAATCCCAAATATTTCATGGCTCTCATGCACCCAAGTGAAGGGTACACATAGTTGTCAAGTTGTTCGGGTTTGTGGTGGAAACGTCGAAAAATGTTGTGGCGTCTATTCACCCCCCCTCTAGCCGCCTAACTCGGGTTTTCATTTTCTTCAGTACATGTTCCAACCCTGAGGTACCGCTCAGCTAACAGTGGTGTCCACGCAGGTCATTACTTATGACGGCAAGAAAGACGATGAACTCAACTTCGACCCATCCAGCATGGATTTGCTCAATGACGAGTTAGACATCCTCTCTTCGCCGATCAAAACTTCGTCGCCCCCAATCGCCATTGTCGATTCACCTGCCCCAGAACCGTCCAAGAAGAATCGGCTTTCCCCAGACACTCTAACAAAGCTGAAGCAGATGTGGGAGTTATTTGGGAACGAATCGGTCGTCTTAGCTAACCCCTCAGCCTTAAGGGAAATGGCTAGTAAAATCAAAGAAGTCCTCCCAGAGCAAGTAGCTTCAGCTATCCAAAAGGTGCTACCCCTGGGAGACAAGAAAGATGATTTCGACGCAGCCCTGGATCGGCTCCATCAGAGAGAAGCACTCAAAGATGCTGAAGCCGAGCTAAAGAGACTGGTCCAAGATGCCAATGCTCAGAACGACAAGCTCCAAAAGCTAAAGCGTGAGGCTGAATCGGCAAAGCTTGCTGCCTCCAAGGCAGTCTCAAGGGTCAAGTCCCTGGAGCTGGAACTGGAAAAAGCAAGGAAAGCCGAAGCAGCCGCTCTCTCCGACTTTGAAGAGTCCAAATCGGCAGCCAAGGAGCAATATAGCACAGTAAAGGCTTGCGGCCTAGCGGTACTGGAGGCAAAAAAGAAAATCCCGATTTTACCTGGCTCAATCGAAGAAGATACCGCCATCGTCAACCAGGTCCGAGATACAATGACCAGTGCTGCCGCCGCAATTTTTGAATTCTGTGAATGATTGGCCTGCGTGCCAAGTATTTAAACCATGTGTGAATCGGTTTTATACCGATCGGAAAACAATGTTCCTCCTGGCCCCTTTGGCCAAAAACGATTGAGGCCTTCGTGCCTGTGTAATAACGCTTTCTTTATGCGATCGCTTTTTATTAACGTCTTAAAAATCTATAGGCGATTCCTTAGAATCGGCTTTTGCTCAACAGCAACGTGTTGAGTAAAATACATTACCAACTGAATTCCAAACTCTAGGCGATTCGCGTAGAATCGGCTTTTGCTCAACAGCAATGCGTTGAGTAAACTACGTAGTATTAAACAGTTTTTGAGCTATAGACGATTCAACTAGAATCGGCTGTCAGGAAATCTCAGCTCAAGCTCCAACCCACACGCTAGGATAAAATTTCTTCAGATACTTGGCGTTAATTGCTTCACCAAAAACTTGTCCTTCAAGCGTTTCCAAGATATACGTATTTCCAGGAATAATCCGATTGATTTTGAAAGGTCCTTCCCAATTCGGAGACCATTTTCCGTACTTAGGATCTCTAGAACCAATCGGTAAAAATGTCTTCCATACAAGCTCTCCCACTTCAAAAACTTTCGGTACAACCTTCTTGTTATAATGCCTAGCGACTCTTTGCTTATCACGCTCAATATGCTCCAAAGCTTTTAGCCGAACTGCCACCATATCATCCAGTTTGTCTACCATCATATTTTTGTATTCATCGGCTTTTACATTATTTTGTTCTTCAACTCTCGTGGATCCGATGATTGCTTCAACCGGCAGAACAGCTTCTTGACCGTAAACCAGCTCGAATGGTGACACCTTCATAGCTCCATGCTCAGCAATCCGATACGCCCATAGCGCATCCGCCAAAGTATTATGCCAACCCCGCGGCCTTTCATCGATCTTTCGCTTGATCAGCTTTATAGCACTTTTATTTGAAGATTCCGCTTGGCCGTTGGCTTGAGCGTAATACGACGAAGAGTTGATTGTCGTGATTCCTAGGCTACGAGCATAGTCCTGAAACGCCTCTGACATAAATACCGATCCTTCATCTGCAGTGATCGTCTGCGGAATACCAAATCGGTAAATAATGTATTCTTTAACAAAATTGATCGCCTCAGTAGCAGTCACTTTCGTCAAAGGCACAGCTTCAACCCACTTGGTAAAATAATCTGTTGCCACCAAAATATACCGATGCCCCTTGGACGAGAAAGAAAATATTTCTCCAATCATATCAATTCCCCATCCTCTAAAAGGCCACGGCTTCACGATCGGATGTAAAATAGACGCAGGCGCATGCTGAATATTTCCGAACTACTGACAATCTTTGCAACCCTTATAATATTTGAAACAATCTTCCACCATCGTTAGCCAGAAATACCCCACGCGCTTTAACATCCATCTCATCTTATACGCTGATTGATGAGTACCACAAAGCCCTTCATGAATTTCTCCGATTGCGACTTTAGCCTCCTCTTCGTCCAGGCACTTAAGCAATAAACCATCAAAACTCCGATAGTATAACTTATCAGCAGTTAACACATAACTCTGAGCTCTTCTTTTAAGCTTCCTATCGGCTTTCCCTTGAGGATCTCTAAGATAACCTATAATGTCTGCTTGCCATCCTATCGGAACAGAATTTGCAATCGGAACAATCTCTAACTCCATGATCGGTAATTTATACCCTGATGCTTCTTGAGCTAAATCATTGGCTTCACTATTCTGTTCCCTGGGAATATGACGAATCGTGAATACACTGAAATACCTCCACAGCCAAATCAGAAGCTTTCTCCATATAATCCCGAAGTAACTCACTGTGACACTCATATTTACCGATCATTTGGAAAACCACCAATTGCGAATCTCCAAACACCTCCACAGCAACAGCACCAGCTTGGATTAACCACTCCAATCCCTGAATCAAAGCTTCGTACTCCACCTGATTGTTGGTTAACCCAAAATCTACTGTAACACTGAATCGGTACGGGACACCACCAGGAGAAACAATAAAAAGGCCGATTCCACATCCCTTCTCACAAACCGATCCATCAAAGAACATTACCCACGGCAACAGGACCGAAAAATTAATGTCATGGTGGTGCGTGATGAAATCGGCTAATACCTGCCCCTTGACGGCTTTCGGAGATTCATATGATAAGTCAAACTTGATAAGCGTATATGCCCACTTTCCAAGACGCCCTTTGATGATCGGAGCATTAAGCATATACTTGACAACATCGGTTTGGCAAACTACCTTGCATTCAGCTCCCAACAGATAATGCCTCAACTTAGTACAAGCAAAATATAAACAAAGGCAATGCCTCTCCACTACTGTGTGTCGGGTTTCTGGATCTAGCAACTTCCTGCTGAGATAAAAGATTGCATGCTCTTTTCCATCGATTTCTTGGACCAGAACTGCCCCTATCGTTTTATCCGATACCGATAGATATAATTTAAACGGCAAATGTTCTTTCGGAGCAACCAAAACAGGTGGATTGACCAGATATTCTTTAATATTGTCAAATGCCTTCTGCTGCTCTGGTCCCCAAACAAACTTATCGGAATTTTTCAACTTAAGCAATGGAGAAGACGGTATAATTCTTTCCGATAAATTCGAAATGAATCTCCTCAAATAATTAATCTTACCGATGAGCTCTTGTAGACGAACCTTCGAATCGAAAGGCTTAGTACTCAGTATCGCCTTTACTCTATCGGGATAACCTTCGATTCCTCTCTGATGCACCATAAATCCCAAGAACCGATACTCCAAAAGCATACTTCTTTGGATTCATCCTCAAGCCATACTTCCGAAACCGATCCAATACGGTTATAACATTAGCCAAATGTTGTTCTTCCTCTTGGGATTTAATTACCACGTCATCAATATAAATTTCAACCAATTTACCGATTAGATCATGGCATATCAGGTTCATCCCTATTTGATAAGTAGCTCCAGCACTAATCAGCCCAAAAGTCATCACAACCCACTTGAATAAGCCGATAGCGCCTGGACATCTAAATGCAGTCTTGTTCACATCTTCTTCGGCCATAAAGATTTGATTGTAACCAGCATTGCCATCCAGAAAACTGATAATCCGATTGCCCGAGGCTGCTTTTATCAATCGATCGGCCATCGGCATCGGATATTCATCTTTATACGTTGCTTTATTCAAATCCCGAAAATCAATGCATACCCAAATCTTATCAGAATCTTTCTTTCCCACTGGTACGATATTGGAAATCCAATCGGCGTATTTGCATGGACGAATAAACTTCGCATCTAATGACCTTTGAATTTCAGCCTTTACTTGATCGTAAATTTTCCAACTGATCCTCCTCGGTGATTGTTTTACCGGCCGAAATCCAGGCTTCATCTTAATCTTATGTTCAACTATAGATCAGTCCAAACCAGGCATCTCATGATATTCCCAGGCAGAGCAATCAACCCGATCTTTAAGTATCTGGATAAGCCGATCCTTATATTCCCGCGGCAACTGTTTACTAATGTAAGTGGGCCTTTCCTTCCCATCGGATCCAATATCGACCTTTTCTAACTCATTAGCCGATATAAAACTTTGGCCCATCTTATACTCTGCTTCCTCTAGTGCCGCGGTTCCCATAAAAAACCCTCGTGTCCTTGAGTTACCGATTGCGCTCCCAATGTTGTTGGCTTAAAGCCAGATTTACTAAAGCTCGGAAAGCCACAATCCTCCAAGGGTTTTCCCGATAAAGCCTCCAGATTGTCGTGTATCTCGGCACAATCGGTTTCTGCGGTCAGGGATTCTCCTTTGACCACTTCTATCTGGTCGCCAATCCATTGAATCAGAATTTGATGTAATGTCCATGGAATGCAGCAATTGGCGTGTATCCAATCTCTTCCCAAGAGCACATTATAACTTCGTTTCCCTTCAATTACGAAGAAAGCCGTTGGGATCGTCTTGCTCCCTATAGTAAGTTCCACGACCAGAACCCCTTTGGCTTCGGTCGGATTTCCATTGAAATCACTCAAAACCATATTCGTCTTGACCAAATCCTCTGTAAACTTTCCGATTTTACGGCAGACAGAATATGGCATCAGATTTACCTAGCTCCACTGTCCACCATCATCCTGGAAATCGGCTTTCCATTCATATAATCCATGATAAATAATGGCTTTAAGTGTAATCGGGAATTCTCCAGTTTCTTAAAGATGGCATCCTCAGCTCCAACCACCAGCTCAGCAGCAGCCTCCTCACAATCGCACATGAATTCCCGAGGCAATACGCAAACCATATTAGTTGCAATAGATACCTCATCAGAATCCTTTTCAATAATAACAGCCGAACTCAACTTGGGCCTCCATTTCTGCTTGCCCCTAGCTGGCTTCATCGACTTTACCTCTTCTAAAAGAGCGTCCCTAAATCTCTCAGCTTCCGCTTCTTTCGCCTCAGCGTGCCTCATCTGCAGCAAGTGCCGCTTCTGAGACTTCGTGATTCCACTTGGGCACCATTGTGGCAACGGTACCTTGGGGGGCTGATGTGCATCGGTATTCTTATTCATCGGTGTGTCATCAGTTTTGTCACTAGGAAAAACCAACCGATCTTTTACCGATGCTCTCTTGGAAGGAATAAATGCGTGGTTCATTGGGCAATTTTCCAGAGTGGGCAAAGACATCCTCTCTTCCCAGCAGTATTGGAAAAATGGACAATCCCAGTGCTCCATCTCCCAATCTTGATCACTTGAATTCCTTTGAACAGCTTTTGAGATATCCGATTTAACGCTCCTACGAGGTGTTTCTTTAGCCATCCAATCATACTTTTTCAATAGCTGATCGAAGGTTTGCTTTGGTTTTGGCTTAGAAATCGGATTATGATCATGTCCGCGCTTCACCTCGCGCCACTCACCAGTTCTTTCATTACGTCGGCCGGACGATCGAAAATTTAGTTCTGGCCTCTCTTCAACCACAATCCTTTTATCGCCAACAAGCACTTTGAACCGATTGGAACTCTCAGGATAATCGGCTTTTCTTTTGGCGTCAACCATGCCAACAAAACCGACTGCGAACGGCTCTGTATCGATCTGCGAATTTTTACCTTGGTATCGCAGTTGTCCACTCTCAATCGCCTTCTGCACCACTTGCTTGAATACATTGCATTCATTGGTGGCATGTGAGTACGAATTGTGCCACTTGCAGAACTTCCTCTTCTTCAGCTCCTCGAGTGGAGGAATAACATGCCCCTACTTAAGCCGAATCTGCTTTTCCTGCAACAGGTGATCGAAAATCCGATCACATTTGGATGTGTCAAAGGAGTACTTGCCTTTCTCGAGACCCTTCGGCTTTATCCATCCCAGCTCGAATTCCTTCTTATTGGTTACCCATTCAGCAACGTAAGCACCCACGTCTTCAGTATCGGAATCATCTGACTCTGCAATATCATCCGCGTCAACAACATCGACTGCTTTATCTTTGCCCTTAAAATTGTTGCTATTCCGATACTCCTTCTGCTGGCCTGGGTACGAATTATCTGAGAATCGGCTTTTGTATAGCGCGATCTTGTGAGCCAGATGTGATATATCAGCAAATTCCTGGTTACCCACCTTCTTTTGATTGACGGGTAACAAGCCCTTAAAAGCCAACTCTGCCAGCTCATTATCAGGCAGTGAAAGGCTACAGCATCGGTTCCTTACCTCTCTGAACTGCCGGAGGTAGTCATTTACCGATTCACCAAACTTTTGCTTAATCATCATGATATCAGTAATTCTTGCTTCGTTCTCCCCAGAATAGAAATACTCATGAAACTTCTTCTCCAGATCTGGCCATGATGTGATGCTGTTTGGAGGGAGCGACGTGAACCAGTTGAAAGCCGATCCCGATAGTGACAACGGGAATAATCAGCATTTAAGAGTGTCCTTTGACGCAGCCTCTCCGCAGAGCGCAAGAAATCTGGCAATATGTTCGCGCGTGGAGGTGTGGTCACTTCCGCTGAATTTAGCATTCGCGAAATCGGGAACACGATACTTGTGAGGGTACTCTTTCATTGAAAGCCGATGGATACGGCATAGTGTAATGCGGGGCAATTTTTGGCGTATTGAACCCGCATTGTTTCATCATATTATACACTAGATTCCTTGTCATCTCTTCTAGGCTCTCATTAATCCCGAAATTAATCGGCTGATATATCGGATCTGGGACTGGAACCATGGCCTGATTATTCGGGATCATCTGAATCGGAGTTGGATTGATAGTTCCCGGAGGACTTGGTTGGAAAGCTCCAGCATCAGATGTTCCTGGTTGAGTATAAGCTGGATACTGGTTTCCCGAATTCACTCCCTGTGGAATATTCCGATTCCCATGAGGAGTTTGCCCAGTTATGATGTTGTGTAGCGCGGCATTAGTCCCTTCCTGGACGATTCGCCCTAAAACCGATGACTGGTCCAGCATCGATCGGTAAATAGAGCTATTAATCTGATCTCTTATCACCTCGGAATAATCCCCAGTGAGCAGCAGATCTCCAATGCAGTCTTCGTAATCTAGCCACTCCGGGTCTTCCGATAGCCAGTTAGCATCCTCTTCTTATTCTCTTCATGGATCTCCGCGAGCCTATCTTCGATTTCCTTTTTCTGATCAGGGCTCAATTCATCAAACGTCACTGGCTCAGCAGCGTGCTTGAGCGCCTCCAACCCCGCCTCGGCATCGGTACGCGTCATCACGTCGGATTTGATTGTTTGGTCCCACCAGGCGTGCCAAAAAGTATGTTGACACAGAAAAGTGTATTTCCGTGAACACACGTGCGGAAGCGTCAATCTTGGGATTGTGTCGCAACCAAAGACCAAGCGTGCCAGTCAATTTAACCGGTGAATTGACAAGGAGAAATTTATCAGTAATATAGGCCTAATCCTCGGAGAAACAATAAAAATACCGATTCCACATCCCTTACCTACTGGCACAATATTAGAAATCCAATCGGCATATTTGCATGGCTAAATAAACTTTGCATCTAATAACCTTTGAATTTCAGCCTTCACTCGATCATAGATTTTCCAACTGATCCTCCTCGGTGATTGTTTTACTGGCCGAAACCCAGGCTTCATTTTAATCATATGCTCGACTATGGATCGGTCTAAACTAGGCATCTCATGATATTCCCAAGCGAAGCAATCAACTCGATCTTTAAGTATTTGGATAAGCCGATCTTTATATTCCCGCGGCACCTGTTTACTGATGTAAGTGGGCCTTTCTTTTAAATCGGTTCCAATATTGACTTTTTCAAGTTCGTCAGCCGATATAAAACCCTGGCCCATCTTATACTCAATCCCCTCTAGAGCCGCGGTTCCCATAAAAAACCCTCGTGTCCTTGAGTTACCGATTGCGCTTCTAATGTCGTCAGCTTGAACCTCGATTTACTGACACTAAGGAAATCACACTCCTCTAAGGGTTTTTCCGATAGTGCCTCCAGATTGTCATGTATTTCAGCACAATCGGTTTCTGCGGTTAGAGACTCTCCTCTGACCACTTCTATTTGTTCGCCAATCCATTGAATCAAAATTCGATGTAATGTTGATGGAATACAACAATTGGCGTGTATCCAATCTCTTCCCAACAGCACATTGTAGCTCCCCTTTCCTTCAATCACGAAGAAAGCTGTCGGGATTGTCTTACTCCCCACAGTGAGCTCCACGACCAAGACTCCCTTAGCTTCGGTCTGATTTCCATTGAAATCACTTAACACCATATTGGTCTTGACCAAATCCTATGTAGATTTTTCGATTTTACGACACACGAAATATGGCATCAGATTTACAGTAGCTCCACTGTCCACCATCATTCTGAAAATCGGCTTTCCATTCATATATCCCATAACAAATAATGGCTTCAAGTGTAAACGGGAGTTCTCTGGTTTCTTGAATATAGCATCCTCGGCTCCAACCACCAGCTCTACAGCAGCCTCCTCATAATCACACATGAATTCCCGAGGTAGCACGCAAACCATATTGGTATCAACAGAGATTTCATCAGAGCCCGCTTTAGTATCGATAATAACAGCCGATCTCAACTTGGGCCTCTACTCTTGCCTGCCCCTAGCTGGCTTCATCGGCTTTACCTGCTCTAGCAGAGCATCCCTGAACCTTTCTGCCTCTGCTTCTTTCGCCGCAGTGTTTCTCATCCGCTGCAAACGCCGCTTCTGAGATTTCGTGATTCCACTTGGGCACCACTGTGGCAACAGCACCTTGGGAGGCCGATGCACATCAGAGTTTTTATTCATCGGGAGGACATCGGCTTTATCACTAGGAAATACCAGCCGATCTTTTACCGATGTCTTCTTTGGTGGAACAAACGCGTGGTTCATTGGGCAATTCTCAAGAGTAGGCAACAACATCCTCTCTTCCCAGCAGCATCGGAAAAAAGGACAATCCCAGTGTTCCATCTCCCAATCTTGATCATTTGAATCTCTCTGAACAGGCTTAAGAATATTTGACTTAACGTTTCCACGAGGTGTCTCTTTAGCCATCCGGTCATATTTTTCCAGCAGCTGATCAAAGGTTGGCTTTGGCTTTGGCTTGGAAATCGGATTATACTCTCGCCCGCGCTTCACTTCACACCATTCACCAGCTCTTCCACCTCGTCGGCCAGATGATCGGAATTTTAGTTCTAGCTTCTCTTCCACCACAATCCTTTTAGCGCCAACCAGTACTTTAAATCGATTGGAACTCTTGGAATCATCGGCTTTTCTTTTGGCATCAACCATCCCTACAAAACCTACTGGAAATGGTTCTGTGTCAATCTACGAATACTTACCCTGATACCGAAGTTGCCCGCTCTCGATCGCTTTCTGCACCACCTGCTTGAATACATTACACTCATTGGTCGCATGCGAGTAAGAATTGTGCCACTTGCAATATTTCCGCTTCTTCAGCTCTTCGAGTGGCGGGATTACATGCCCCTGCTTAAGCCAAATCTGCTTTTCCTATAGGAGATGATCAAAAATTCGATCACACTTGGATGTATCAAAAGAATATTTGCCCTTCTCGGGACCCTTCGGCTTTGTCCATCCAAGCTCAAATTCTTTTCTGTTGTTCACCCATTCCGCAACGTAAGCACCCATGTCTTCAGTATCGGAATCATCTGAGTCCTCAACCTCATCTGTATCAACAACATTGATAGCTTTATCCTTACCCTTATTATTGTTGTTGTTATTCCGATACTCCTTTTGGCCTGGGTATGAATTATCTGAGAATCGGCTTTCGTATAGCGCGATTTTGTGAGCCAGATGTGATATATCAGCAAATTCCTGTTTGCCCACCTTCTTTTGATTAACGGGTAACAAACCCTTGAAAGCCAATTCTGCCAACTCATTGTCAGGCAGTGAAAGGCTATAGCATCGATTCCTTACTTTGCTGAAACGACGTAAGTAATCATTTACCGATTCACCAAACTTCTGCTTGATCATCCTGATATCAGTGATTCTCGCTTCATTTTCTCCGGAATAAAAATATTCATGAAATTTCTTTTCCAGATCCGGCCATGAGGTAATGCTGTTCGGAGGAAGTGAAGTAAACCAGTTAAATATTGATCCCGATAGCGACAGTGGGAATAATCGGCATTTGAGAGTATCCTTGGATGCAGCCTCCCCGCACAGTGCAAGAAATCTAGCAATATGCTCGCGCGTAGAGGTGTGATCACTTCCACTGAATTTGGCATTCGCGAAATCAGGAACCCGGTACTTGTGTGGATATTCTGTTTCATTGAAAGCCGACGGATATGGCATAGTATAATGCGGAGCAATTTTAGGAGTATTGAACCCGCATTGTTTCATCATGTTATAAACCAGATTCCTTGTCATCTCCTCTAGATTTTCATTTATCCCCGGATTAATCGGCTGATAGATCGGTTCTAGCGCTGGGACTATAGCCTGATTATTCGATATCATCTGAATCGGAGTTGGATTGATTGTCAGTGGAGGACTTGGTTGGGAGGTTCTAGCATGTGATGCCCCTGGCTGAGTATAAGCTGGATACTGATTTCCCAAGTTTATCCCGTGCGGGATATTCCGATTCACTTGATGAGCTTGTCCAGTCATGATGTTGTGTAGCGCGGCCCTAGTCCCCTCCAGGACGATTCGCCCTAAAACCGATGACTGATGCAACATCGATTGGTAAACAGAGCTATTGATCTGATCTCTTATTACTTCGAAAAAGTCCCCGGTGAGCAGTGGATCTCCAATAGCAGTCTTCGTAACCTGGCCACTGCGCGTTTTCCGATATCCAGTAAGCATTCTTTTCTTGTTTTCTTCGTGGATCTCGGCGAGCCTATCTTCGATTTCCTTTTTCTGATCAGGGCTCAATTCATCAAACGTCACTGGCTCAGCAGCGAGTTTGAGAGCCTCCACCGCCGCCTCGGCATCGGTGCGTGTCATCTTGATGATTTCGATTCTTGGTGTCCCACCAGGCGTGCCAAAAATTATGTTGACGCAAAAAAAGTGATTTTTGTGAACACACGTGCGGAAGCGTCAATTCTGTGATTGTGTCACAACCAAAGACCAAGCGTGCCAGTCAATTTGACCTGTAAATTGACAAGGAGAAAATCGTCAGTAATATAGCCCTAATCGGCTTTTCAGTATAGCCAGATCAGGTTATTCGTAATCGGCTTTTGATCAACCCGATTATGATATCTATCGGCTTAATGCCTGATAGGGCAATTAAGTGTGAATAAACATTCAATTATAAATCTTGTACTTCTTTTTGGTATTTTTCACATTATATCAGAAATAAACCCTTGAGTCAATGTATTAGATTAAACCAAGGAATATATTAAATAGATTGGTCAGGCCAAGGCAGTATTCAAATCTAAATCTAGATATAAACCAATAAACCGATATAGAGGTTTATTACTGATTTGGGTAAGTACAATACCAATCGGTAAACATCTATACACACAAAGTCCTAAACAGGGCATATGCAAGATCGACTGAAAGAGACAGTCGCATATATCAGATTTAGGAAAAGCATATAAGATACTTGACAACCGGCATTGCAAGATAAACACATATTACAGATCGATTAAATCGAGACAGTGCAACATGCGAGAACACATTAAAGATCGGTAAATCCCGAGACAGTTTAACATGCTTTGCATACGTGAGATCAAGATGATACATCCATGCATACGGGTTACAAGGAGAGAATCGATTATCCCATCAAGATAGCTCTACCTGCGAGTTGAAGCCTTTCGACGAGGTCGATCGGATTCGAGAAAAAGTGTTGTGTTTTGTGTATGATATCCCTATTTTCCGAGATCTAAGGTCCTATTTATACTATTACAAACTCGATACCTATATGACCTATTTTACTGTGTCGAGCTTCCGGTCACATCGTATTTCTTCCGGAGTCTCAAATCTATCGGTATTCTTCAATAAGCTTTTCTCCTTCGCCAATGAAGCCCATTTTCAGATTCGGCCCAATAATCCTGATTTATTTAACCTTTCACTTTATCCGATTTTTCTGCCAAATTTGGGTGTCAACAGATAGCTGCCACCCGACAACAGCTGGACACTATGGTTGGTCAGCAAACTTATCTGCAGGAAGAGCTTGGCATGGTGAAGTCTGCAATGATGCATATGGGCACTCACTTTATGCCATATAATTCAGCAACAGAAAATCCCTATACTTGGTATGATCAAGCTCAGAGCGATTATCATGAGTATCTTAGAGTCTGGGCAGGTTCCTCAGCCGGGTTTTGTTCTAGCCTCAGCTTCAGCTCCTCCTCTTGTCGGTGGTTCTCCATCCCGCTCCGCTAGGTTGAAATCCAAGAGAGCACGCTCTTCTCCATCTAGAAGTCTGGGTGGGCGCAGTGGTCAAGGTGGCGAGCGTGAAGATTAGCGAGCTTTTCCCTATGTGTCACTTGTTGACAAAGGGGGAGAAGAATAGAGGCTCTTTTGGCTTAGTGGATTGATTTCTGGTACTCTATTTTGATTGTCGAACTATTTGTGTTGGCTTTTTTCCTTTGTTATGCATGGACTTAGGGGGAGTATTATTTCTGTTGGCACGCTACTTTGTCAAGCGGTGGTTCCTAAATTTGTTAATTGTGCTTTCCTGTTCAACTTTGTGCTTTGTATCTCTTGTTCCTGCTCGTTTGCACTAACCCTTTTGCAGCTCAAAAATATAACATCTCTATTGGGTTGTCATCAAGTGCCACAAAGGGGGAGATTGTGAGCATCGTTGAGCCCTAATTCGTGTAGTGGCATTGATGACGTACTTTTGCGCTAGGGGGTTCCTAGACGTTTCATGGAACCCTAGCGAGGCCTCGGCGACCAATTGAGCTGCTTCAAGAAAATCTAAGCATGACCGGGCGAGTGGTGAGGTCACGTGTAGTTTTAGAAGTAGCTAGGTTTTATTTTTGTCGCCCATGCTTCGAGAGGGGTCTAATCGTTTCGATCGTGCCAAGTCGCTTCTTGTCCTAGCACTTAAGCCATCCACAAAGAGTCAAAGATCCAAACCCGTTGAAAATCTCCTAAACCGATCTTTTTCAGTGCTCGTCGGACCGGGTCTGGCGTCCAAACCCTAGAAATCCTTTTCTTTTCCTGGTCGGACTGAGTCCGGTGCCATCGGACCTGGTCCGGCCGCACCGGACCGAGTCCGACAGTGCCTGTGCTCCAGCGCTAGTGCTCCGTCGGACCGGGTCCGACCACCGTCGGACCGGGTCCGACAGTGTGTGTGAGCCGAGTCTGAGGCATGGTTGCAGCCATCGGACCGGGTCCGACGGTACTATAACGGCTAGTTTTTGATGTCTTCCCAAGCTCCAAAGGCTGGCTCCTCTCCTAGGGGTATTTATTGACATGAGTTGGCTGCCATCTTTGAGGTTTGTTGGTCCACTTCACCTACCACAATTTATTGCTCATCAATTAGGTGATCTAGATCCTTTCCTCCACCCCCAACCAATCCAAGCCAACAATTACTCATCCCCAATACCGAGCTTCATTGAAGTCCTTCGATCCGGCACGATCGGGGCGTTTCGGGCCTATTACTTTTGAAGTCGATATCCTTCGTGGAGGCGTGGGCTTGGAAGTAGGCCTTGGCGTGTGGCTACTCTCAAGTCAGTGTACGGGTGACGGAGTCCACCTCGCCGGAGTGGTGGAACGACTACCGGGGAGTAAGTGAGCCGATAGGCTCGAGAGCGAGCCGGTTCTTCTGTGCAAGGGGTAGCCTCAACGGAGATAGGAGTTGCGGCTCTGAACTTCGGTGAAACAAATATCGTGTCACTCTCTCTTATTTAATTTTCGCACTTACTTCCCTTGCAATGCTTGTAATCAATTGTGATGCCATGTCTTAGTTTTCTAGTCACTTGCTTTATCACTTCCACTCTCTTGATCATCGGAACTAGCATTGGGTCACTCTTAACATGATGCTTAATCAAGAATAACCGAAAAAGTTTAAAATTGTCTATTCACCCCCCTTTAGGCCATAGGAACTACTAAATTTTTTAGACAAATCTTGACTTTTACCAAGTCAATGACCCAAGAGATACAAAACTACACGGTAAAGTAAAAAGAGAACCCATGGATTTGTTTGACCGACATTCAGAGTTCTTCTCCTACTCCCTGTGGAGGCAAGCCCTTCACCAAAGGATCGGCTCCTGCACGAGCCTTCAGCCATTATCCATTCATGGCAACTTTTCACCACTATAGTACGAAAGATCTGAGCCTTTCCCAACAACATCGATTGAGAGCTTCCACACACACCTTGGGCAAGCTTCTCAAGAACATATCACCAAGCTGTTTAGGATTGAAACTATAAGAATAAACAGCTTCAAAGATCCACTGCTTTTTTATTGGTCTTCTTGTTATCTTCTGCTCTCGTATAAAATAATATCATAGCAATGGAAAATTGAAATTGCAGTTGATGGTTCCAAGCTAACAATCTTAATTTACTGAGAACAAGCCATGTGCATACCCATTATGAGCCAATCGCTGAATTGATTTCTTGTTCTCTCAAGATCCAATCGTCAGATATTCTAGGGTTCTCCGAGTGTACATTTTTGTTGTGTATATCCATATATGGCTCCACTACAATTGATGCTTGTAGGATTACAAAATGTGCTTGCGTGAATGAAACATTATCGTTAGAACACTTGATTTCTCACCAATCGTCCCTTCCCCCTCTAGCCTTCCCTTATGATGTGATACAACAAACCAATCGGTTTTGCATTCATGTAGTCAGTGCAGAACTCAACAACCTCCTCTGTTGCCCAGCCTTCGGCCAGCAACCTTCAGAACAATTTCTGTTTCGAACATATTTCTTGAGAACACCTAAGTTCTTAATGGATACATCAGATGAAGAAACACAGGTCCAAAGATCCGTATCAGCGGGATGGTATTGACAATAAGATGCACCATCATGTCAAAAAAAGTTGGAGAGAAATGCCCCTCAAGTCAGCATAAAGTGTGGACCACGTCCTCCTGTAGCTTGTCTAGCTTAAACGGGTCAGTGACCTTATGTGAAATCGTATTGAAGAACAAACATAACTTGATGGTTGTGTTTCGGGCTTTGTTTGGTAGAACACACCTAAACACAACAGAAAACAGTTCATGTTGGTGGAGTAACCGGACGGGGAACTTCGTTCAAAAACGCGAGTAGTCTAGATTTCTCTTCCTTGCTCAGTGTGTACAGATCCAGTTTTTGTAATGTAGCTCTTTCCTTATTTGCATATCTTGTAGGTCCTATCATGCTTAGAGGATATCTTTTGTTTTACCTGGAATGTCCAGTAAGATTGAGAAAGCATTCAAATCTATATGTGCATGATGTCGAGTGTGTGCCGAACATTCAAATCCTTTCGATACGGTCCTAGAACAATGATCTCTTCTTCCAAATAGAGTCAGTCGGTGTAGGCATACAACCTGCTACCTTTCCAAGGACAACTTTAAGGTCTTTTATCATCTTGTACTCCTAAGAGACACTACGAACCTCTGGAGCTAGGTTAGTCTCATGTGTGTCCCATCAAATGAAATATTCTTCCTGTGCTACAGGTGATCCTTTCAAATAAACCTACGGTGACGCGTGCTGTTCTTCAGCCACCGACTAGAAGTCCCTTCCATGCAAACAACACATCAATTGCAACCTTCTACGACATTTATTGTATTGTTGTAAAAAGCATTGCACGTAGGATGAAGCACTCTTGTCTGTACTCATGTCATACCTGTTGTTGGCGCTTCTTAGCTCAACAGAATTAATCCACAACCATATAGATATATACCGATATAACTTTAATCCGAGTCTTCCAGGTATGTGTTTCACGACCAGTGAAGCGCGCACAGTGCATGCGGCATGAGCCGGCCATATGGCGTGGAGTGAGATCCATATCAGGCCATATGTACGGCGAGAACAATTAGCACGAGATGCATGCACGATGCATTAGACGGAGAAACGTGCGCTAGGTATGTAGCCTCGGCCCTCGAGCCCCTGCCCCTAGACGTATGGTGGTGTCGGGAAAAAAAATGAAGAACATGCGTGCATGCAGGAAATTCACACATAAATGTAGGGGTGGCCAAAAAAATCCCGAAATCAAAATTCCAAAAAAACCAATCCAAAAATACCGAAACTTTTGGTATTACGGTTTTTGATATTTATTTCGGTATTGATTTTAGAAATTTCGGTATTTCTGTTTGGTTTCGGTATTATACATTGAAAAATCGAAACACCGAACATACTGATTTCCACCTTCGATTGGGCCGTCAGCTCCCTTTGTGGCGAGGCCCATGACCTGGCCCAACTCACCAGAACCCTACTTCTTGTCCTCTCTCTTCCACTGCCGCCCCCATCCTCCTCCGCCTAATCGCTTCCCCCTCTCCATCCTCCTCCTCCAACCGGTATTATAGCCATCAAAATATCAATGATTCCCCCAACCGGTATCATAGCCATCAAAATATTAAAAAAATATGGAAAACCCAAAACTCGAACCTCAGACCACAAGCCATCACATTTTTCTCCACTGAACGTTCTAAGCAACCCATCCACCTACACGTATTATTTAGATTAGGATATGCATTCTTTTTTAAGTGTGCTGTAACGAACGGGTATTGATGAGTCTGCACGCCAGCTGGCTTATACCCGCCTGTGAAAGGTATATTAACTATTGCCTTCAACCGGTACTGAAATCATATTGTTGCCACGAACTGGTACTGGTGTACTATCAGTACCGGTTTTAATCCAACCGGTACAGATGTATCTGCAAATTAGGTTATTTTTGTAGTAGTGTACGGGCACGTTGTGCCGTCGTCGTGTCGTGCGGCACGGCATAACCCAAATATACGTATTCTTCATAGGGCTAGCAGGCTTCGCTTGCGGGCATGGCCACATCGTTTTTTTGCTTCTTCTGTGGCCCGCGGCAAGGCCGCGTCTTCTTCAAATATCAGTGTTCTTCAAAAATCATCCGTCCGTTCTGATTGTTCCGCCACGTGTCTTCGTCTCGCCAGCTACTATGCTCTCTGTTGTGCTGCGTCGCCTCAGCCTTTTTTTTCACGCTGCTCTGTCGCGCCGGATTGCTTTGCTTCTTCCGCCGTTCGTGCCGCATGTCATGCCTGCTGCCGCCGTGTGTCTCCGTTTGTTCCCTGTTCGTTATTGTTTGCTCGCCTCTGGTTTCGTGCCATGTGCTTCTCTTCATTTTCCCTCGGCTTCTCCGGTGTTGTTCCTGTTTTATTCATCATCCTTCATGGCCGTTCTTTTTTTCTTCTCTTCTTTTTTCTTCTTCCAGCGTTGCTTCCTCGTCGTGCATGTCACCTTTGTCTGTTGTTCGTGTCTGCTGTTCGTCATGCCGTCTTCCGGCCGTCCTTTTACTGCGCTGCCTCCGCCTTCTTCCGGTTTGTCTTTCTTACTTCATGTCATTCTGATGCGCCTTCATTGTTTGTTTCTTGCTGTGTGCTGTTCAATGCTGGAGCTTCTTTTCCTTTTTGCAGGGTCATCTGGGACGGCAGCATTGTTCCCTATGTCGGATGAGGCTCACGCGAACCGTGCCACGAGGCGAGCTGCTTTGCTTGCCAAAAAAAATTCAAAGAGGCGCCTGCAGCTCGGCTGTTCTGCGCCTCCTCACGCTGGTCCATCCTCTGCATGTTATGCCCAGCCGACACATGGAGCATTTGCTTTTAGAGGTTGGGCCCTCTATTTGTTACTTCTTGTGTTCTGCTTCCTCTCGGACTGTTATTTGTTCAGCCTGCGCACGGTTTGCCTGCTGTTCATCGTCCGGCAACGGAGGGAGCCTCTGTTTCCATAGATATGGCGGCTTCTCATCCTTTGTTCCCATTTTTCGTTGTTGTTGTAATCGGCCTCCTATTTTTGTAGGTGATGGTGCTCGGCCCGCGAGACTGCCTACTACTCACGCTGCTACCACAGGAGGTACTCTTCTTCTCAGAGGTCTTTCCAATTGGTTGCTGCTTCCTGTGCTTTGCCTCGCCTGTTTTGTTGTCGTTGATTAAGCGCTCTCTCTTTTTTAGTGGCGCCCGCCCCGTGCCCATCCCTTTTTTTAACGTTGGAATAGTGCCCCTTTTTATTTAATTCTCTCATTTGCACAGGATATTGCCACCATTGCTTTTGCCCTGCTTTACGTAGCCATCACAAAAAACAACTTAAAATTACTATATTTGGTCGATCATTACAGAAGCATGGATAACCTACACCTAAATACCCTGATGCCATCTCCACCACTCCCCATTTTCATCACCCACCTTCGAACAGCCCAGATCGGTCCTAGCGCACGCAAGCGCGCTTTCACCGCTAGTCTTGCATATGGTTCGTGTGCGGTGTGCCCAGCAGCTAGTTAGCTATTCAATACTACAGTCTGCGATGGAGTATTCGATATTGCACGCTCAGTGAACTGATAAGCAAGCGACTACTGACTAGCCCACATGGGGAAGCGTTGGTTCGTTGAATAGTCAAAAGTGCTTAGTGCGCGGCAATTTAACTGAAGCCACCGAACATCTCCCTTCCTATCACATGCAAAGGGAATGGCCAGTAACAAACGTGGTTGGCAGCTGCATACTTTGCAAATTCATGCGGAGTGGATCCCCGATTCACGTTGGACCATCCTGAGCCATGCCGACCTAAGCACGGCCCAAAGATTTGGGTCGGCATCGTGTTCACTTTTGAGGCCTAGCACGGCATGCTATTTGGGCCATATCGACCCGGCCGAAATTTCTTCAGGTCATGTTTCGGACATCCAAAATCGAGTCGTGCTAGGGATAGACCAAAAATGCCCGGCCCAATCCCAGCACTATTATGGACTAGCTAGGCCTTCCGCACAGTCCTGAAGACAAAATAGATTAAGTCGAGCAAATTTATTGAGTTGTTTTATACGCATGCAGGCCCAGCTGCCACTACTACAAAACAACTTATCAGTACCAGTTTGGAGCGATCTTCAGTACCAGTTTTCAAACTAATACACGCAATCCAGGATTGATGCCCAAGGACATCAGTACTTGTAGAAGGCCATGCCTCCTCGATGTTCCGGAGGGGTGAAAAAATCTAGTTGACCTGGAGGGGTGAATAGGCAACTATCAAATTTTAAAGCGAGTCTTGACTTCTAGTAGGTTAATGACCCAAGCTAACTAATAAGTCCAATTATTAACAAAAGATACAAAACTACGATAGCGGAAATAAAAAGAAAATAAGTTAAGGATTCAAAGTAAATGTTGTACAGTAAAAAAGAGGAACACGAAGATTTGTTAATTTGACTAAGATTCAGAGTTCTTCTTCTACTTCCCCATTGAGGCAAACCCTTCACCAAAGAATCGGTTCCTGCTCAAGCCTTCAGCCTCAATCCACTCATAGCAGCTTTTCACCACTTGAGACGATTGATGATTCATGCTTAGGAAACTCGAGACGATACTTGACATATATCCTGTCTTGTCGCCTACCTAAGTTTTATTGTACTTAGGCCAGTTTTCTACAATGGACAGATTCATCCCTTACTTTCAGTTGTAACGGAAGAATGGACATCCCCAATGAGGGTTCTCACCCCTGGGTCTCTTTGAAGAAAGCTTCCTCTTTCCCCGCTGCTCATATAAAGTGTCCTCTACCGATCTCCATCGACGGTTCCACCGATTCTCTGATATCAATTCATACTTAGTTAATAAGTCATCAAAGGTCACTTTTGGTTGCAAATATTGGCTTTCTTGCTAGTCCTCTCGACTTTGTACCACCTTATTGGGTCTAAGTCACCTTTAGGCTTAACGATTCTGTAGCGCAATTCTGGCTTATCTTGCACAACAATTTTTTTGGCGCCAACCAATACCCTTGTTTGACAACTCAAGGCAGCAGGATTATCTATCCTTTCCTTACCACTTCCCCCTGAGCACTAAACATATTGATCTAGAACGGTTCTTCATCGACTTGCATCTTTAGTTTATCGATCATTGAATTTAAGCCGACATTCTTCAATCGCCTTCTGGACTCCTTTCTTAAAAGCATTATACTTGTTACTAATGTGTGAATAAGAGTTATGCCGCTTACTATACTTCCTTTTCCTCAACTCTTCTACCGAAGGCAAGGCATGCCCTTCGGGAAGTTTGATCTGGTTCTCTTGAAGAAGATAATAAAAAACGTATCGCACTTCGTAACATGAAAAGAATATTTGACCTCATCAGGTCGGCTTTTGGCTTTTAGCCAAATGCAATTGGGCTGCTTCTTATTATTCTTGTTCAACTCGGTAGTATAAACCTCGGCCTCTTCGTCTGAAGAACTATGGTTTCATGATCTAGATAGTTCACTGGTTTTACTTTTTCCCTGAAATCTTTACCGAAGACCTTGTTCTCATGGAGTCAACTTTCATTCATTAAACAAAACACAGTATGCAAGCTGGCCGAGATATAAAAAGTCGTGGCTTCCAACTTTTTCTCACTACTGGAAGTAACTCATGGAAAGCCAAATCAGCTAACTAACTGTCGGGAAGACTCACACTATAGCAATGGTTCCTTACTTCCCTAAACCTCCTGATATAATCATCGACCGAATCTCCATATTTCTGTCTAACGGCGCTTAAGTCCAATAGTCTTAATTCCATCTCCCTCATATAAAAATACTAGTGGAACTTCCTCTCTAGGTGACCCCAGCAGGTGATCAAATTAGAAGGCAGATATGTAAACCATGTAAAAGCCAATCCAGACAAAGACAATGGGAATAATCGGGATATGAGAATGTCATTATTTACGGCTTCTCCAACCTGAGCCAAAAATCGATTGTCCTATGTGCTCTCACTACAGGAATCCGAACCGTTAACGTCGGCTCGTAGAAAGCCGATGTAAATAAGCTGGGTATTTACGTTGGCCCAAGCAAACCGACCTGAATACACATATTTACATCGGCTTGGCCGACATAAACACAGCATCCAGGACATAGCGCCAGTCTTTTTTACGTCGGTCACATGTCCTATTTACGTACATCAACAGTGCACTAGCTATAGCATCGTCCCCATCTTTTCATCCCGTGCCATACCGCCCAGTCGTCGCACCTCACCGCCTTGCCACCACTGTGCCCCCACCACCACCGCCCCACGCCACCCAGCCGCCACCGCGCTACTGCCTCGGCCCCGCGCACCCACCCCGCCACTGCCCCCGCCCCACCGCCGCGCCTCCATCACCCATTGTTGTCTTTCCACTGCTGCGCTTCCCCTCCACTATCTCTCACCGCCCCCGGCCGCCTCCGTTCGCTCTCCCAGCAACGCATTCAGTACCACGGTGCTGCACTTGTTCCCCTGCCACTGCTCCTCGCCTTGTAGGGAAACCATCCGGTGATCTTTGAGGTGAGTGAGAGGGTGAGTAATAAAAACATATGGGTGATCTTTAAGGCATATATCTTGGTTGCAACAGCTACTACTAATCAATTGTTGATATGGTGTTAGATCCATAGTTCTTTTGTAATCAACTGTTAGTACTTATACTCGATTTGTGTGTGAAGCCACACAGAATAATCTTGGATCGAAGATTTTGTTCTTTTTTGTTTGTCCTGGAACTTAGTTTCTATCCGTATGTATGTTCACAAAACAATGATATGGAAAAAATTGGGTAAATCAAGTTTGGATAAGTGACCATTGGTTTGGGTGCTCAAATCAGATTCTTTTTGGTCTAGTAGTGGCCTAGTAGTTACCCATTAAAGATAAAATAGACATCCAAATAAATAATACATGTGTAGAAAATTCTTTTTGGTTGAAAATACATGTGCATAAATAATTATGATCTTATAACTTGTAATATGTTGACATGGCAGAACAAGAATATGATCTTGTAACTAGTAATGTGTTTTCATGTATAAGTAATTTTTTGGGGGGGTGAATTTTTTGGTAGCCCCTAGCTGCTTCTAGGCTTCTAGCCGCTGCACCTAGACGCCTTCTACTGCCCCGACCGCCACCCCTCACCACCCTCCACCGCTATTGCTGCCCTCATCGTCAAGGTAAGCATGTCATATATATTATTACCTTAGGGATATATATGTTTTATCACTTTGTTGTCATGATTTACGTATGTTTCAATAAACCATTTTTTGAAACACAAGTCAACCCAACCTATACATCACCCGTTTGGGAGCGATACTGACCACATTGAATTGTGATATGTATCACTTTTGAATTGTCCACGCTATTGGACAGCCTGGGGATGGATGGGTTAGCATGGTTTGTCATGACATGTGGTGCGACCTGAATGGAATTTCGGCTACGTAACCCTTTCGTTCTCCGATGCACAAGAATCATGCATGCATTTGGAGAACAGTGGGGTTACGGTACCGAAATTTTATTCAGATCGCACCACATGTCATGACAAACAGTGCTAACTCGTTCAACCCTACGTGGGTTTAAGATCTATCTTTGTCTACAACTTCTGTTAGGATAATTAACCCATTTTTTATGTATTGTTGCATTTTGTAATAACAAAGATTGATGAACACCGTAGATGGATGTACGATGGTTGGGATAATGGTATGAAGCACACTCAAAAATGGAACATTAACACAAAAAGTTTTTTGGATAAGGTGTTCTCCCTAGATCATCCTGGCGGGGTAGTGAAGTGTCCATGTGTTATGGCCGGCCACCTATGCAAATTTTACTTCGTGCTGAATTACCACACATGGTATGAACATGGTGAGTCACGGGCGGTAGATATATCTGATAAAGATGGAGTGGATGACAAGATGGATGAGATGGTTCAGGACTTGGGACGACAATTTCAAATTGCTCCAGAGGATGAATCTGTGCGTCATGAGGATGCACTGACCATAGCAGTTGAGAAAATCTTTACACTCTCAGATGCTTCAGATAATCCTCTGCATGAGGGCATCAAGGTGTCAGTCCTTTCGTTTCTGACACAGCTTATTAATATTAAATCTAATTATGGCTTCTCTCAAGGGAGTTACAATGATTTGGTCAAATTGATTTATGATGTTCTCCCAAAAAATCACAAGTTGCCAAAAGATATGTACTACTCGAAGAAGATTTTTACTGGTCTAGGGATGCCTTATGAGAAGATAGATGTGTGCGTTAACAATTGTATGTTATTCTGTACGAGTAATGCTAGGAAGAAAAACTGTTTATTTCGTGGAAAGTCTAGAATTGTACAAGCAATTGATGTAGTGGGAAATGTAGTGATAAGTGATACACCAATAAAGATTCTACGTTTCTTTCCTCTAACACCGAGGCTACAACGATTGTACCTATGTGAGGAGACTACCCAACACATAAGATGGCATATGGAAGGCGTGCGATTCAGTGAAGGTTTCATGTGTCATCCATCCGATGGCATGGCATGGAAGACATTGTACCAACATGACGAAGATTTTGCCAAAGACTCAAGAAATGTTTGGATCGGGTTAGCGACCGATGGGTTTTCTGCTTTCAACATGAATGTTGCATTGTACTCATGTTGGCCTGTGTTCTCAATTTCGTACAATTTTCTACCTTCGATTTGCATGAAGGATGAGTATGTGTTCTTATCCCTTATCATACAGGGCTAGAGCATCCTTGAAAGCAATTAAATGTCTTTATGCAACCTTTGATCGATGAGCTTATTCAGTTGTGGAGAGAGGTCCAAACTTATGATAAGAGTAGAAAACACAAGTTCAACATGCGTTTTGCCTATCTCTACTCCATACATGATTTTCTTACATATGGCATGTTTTCGGAATATAGGTTGCATGGTCGAAAGTCTTGTCCAATATGTATGAATGACACTGATGCGTTCTGTTTGAAACATGGGTGCAAGTTTTGTTTCTTCGATTGCCATCGTCGCTTCTTGCCTCCTCCGCATGAATTCAGAAGACAGAGAAACGCCTTCTATAAAGACATGATAATCACAAATGACCCACCCAAACGTTTGATATGATCTAAGATTGGAAACTGGCATCATCAGCTAATTCCCACGGAAGATGGTTTTGAAGGGGTTTAAAGAGTCACACAACTGAACTCACATATCTGGTATCTGGTGTTTGCCCTATGCAACGTCTTTGATCCTGCCACACAATGTTGATGTTATGCACTAGGAATGTGTTTTGATTTCAATGACAAGACCAAAGATAATGTGGCGGCTCGAAGAGATATAGCTGATATTTGCAGTCGACCCTCCCTTGAGGTGAGAGAGGACCCAACAGGGAAACAAGGCAAGCCACGAGCCCCTTACTGTCTTAAGAGCTCTGACAAAAAAGGAGGTCCTAAACTGGATTAAAAATATTAAATTTTCAGATAGTTACGCAGCAAACCAAAAATGTAATCATGGAAAGATTAGTTATTATAATGTTCCGTAGGTACTTCCCCGATGATGTGTGGACAATTTTGGTTGAGCTTAGTTACTTCCACCGACAACTTTGTTCGAAAGAAATTAAGAAAGTAATGACGCAAAAGTTGAAGAAAGTCGTGCCTGTGTTAATATGCAAGATGGATAAGATACTTCCGACGGGGTTCATGAATGCAATGCAACATTTGTTGGTACATTTACTATATGAAGCAGAGATTGGTGGTCCTTTACAATACCGATGGATGTACCCAATAAAACGAAACATGAAAAAAATTAGGTTAACTCTGGGTAACAAAGCTTGAGCTGAAACCGTAGTGGCGTTCTTTCTCAAAGAGATTTCGTACTTCTCTTGTACATATCTGTCAGATGAGCACAATGTCGAGATACCAATGTTAGATTCCACTCATGGCTTTGATCTTCATGTATTCCGAGGACATGGACACACCATCGGTGCCAGTTCGATAAAAAAGTTGTACCACGAAGAGTGAAATGAAGCAATGCTATATTTGTATACCAACTTTATAGAAATGGAACAATATTTCACATAAGTATCCGGTACACTAATTTCTAACTTGGTTTTGACGTTACCTTCCAACTTGATGAAATGAAATGTAGATTGTTTGTTCAATGGAATTCGACGAGACAAACTACAAATACTCAACTCGAAAATTTGCGATGTAATGGCTTACGTGGTGGTCATAATTTCGTGACTTGGTTTCGTCAATATTTATATTTCTTATCTCATTAAAATTTAAATAATCTATATACAACTATCATGTAATTACTGATGGCACTGTGCATGAGGAGCTTAGACAGCTGTCACATGGTAACACTAAAACAAAAAAGTTTGGACGTTATGACGTGATGGGTTTCACTTTCGTCTCACGGCTTAAATGCTGGTAAATTGGATGAAATAATTTTTATATTTATAAAGAAATAATTTTATTAGCATTTGAAAATAAAGGTAATCGAGGAAATATATAAATACAGTTTTGAAATGGAATACAAAAGGGATAATTTGTTAAAGGTAAAAGGGAATTTTTCTTATAAATGAAGGAAGAAAATATGTTATCTTTTTAATTATGAGGAGTGGGAATTTATATTTTAATAAAATTCTAATTTGAATTCTAGAATTTTTAATACTTTAGCAGGAGTTGGAATAGATTTGCTATTAAATCTGAAATGGAGAATCATTTGATAATAAATATGAAGGGGAAGGGTAAAAGAAGATAAAATGTTTTATTTATGGGATTTAAATACAGGAATATGGGTGAAAAATTATGGATGAAATTCTGTCATGGAATATTTAGAAATAAATGATTTTATTAAATTTTTGGAGTAATAAATATAAAGGCATTTTCTTTAAAAGAAGAGGAAGAAAATCATTTTACTTTTTAATTTAATTGTGAAAACTGGGGATTTAATATTTTTATAAAATACTACTTTGAATTCTAGAATTCGGAGAATTTTTGTAGAATTTTTATAATGGTTTTGTTAGTTTAATAAAATGGGATGATGCTTCTGGATTTAGAAAATAGGAAAAGATTTCCTAGGCTGCGGGGGAAAATGGGCCATGCCCAAGAGCAAGGCATCTCACTCTGGCGAGAGGGGCCCACCTGGAGGTGAAAGGGAGCTGGTATGTAAAATTGACATGTGGGGCCCGGTTGCTGGAGAGAGAGAGAGAATGGGGAGGAGGCAATGGCGAGCGGCGGCCGGAGATGGGATATATGTCTGGGAGATGCAATTGATGGCACGGGGAAGCTAACCACAGTAGCGGCAGTGATCGAGGTGGCCGAAGATGGCGGCGTGGCGAGGCAATGGCGGCGGTGACTTCGGGTGTCGATGGCGACGGTCATATTGCCAATAGCGCTTGGCGAGGGCGGCACTGGCTTGGTGGCAACGAGTGGAATCGTTTTGGTGCTAGGGTCGAGGCCTGCAAAGGGCGGAGGCGGTGGCACAGGGATTGCCGGAGGCGGTGAAGAAGGCGATCCTGGAGATGTTCTAGGCGACGGTGGGGAGCAGAAAGAGTACGGTAAGGCGGCTTGGAGTTCTAGGAAATCACCGACGACGCTATTTATAGGCCGGAGTTTGCTGGAGACGGCAGTCCACGTTGACTGCGGCGAGCGATTGGAGCAAGGCCGAGGCCGGATAGGAACGCCGAGCTGGAGGATAAGAAGGCCAAGGAAGAGGGCTATCCATAAATGGCAAAACAACGATGAGTTGGCTTTGGGAATAGTGCCGGGGAGATATTCCGGTGAGCACGGCGATGAAAACCGGCAGTGATGGCGGTTTTGGGGCGGCTGTGACGTCTAAAGGTAGACAACGAGCATGAGCCATCCGATCATAAATGGAATAAGTCGTAGCCATCGGATCAATTTAACCGAAGAGGTATGTGGCTTTGATGACGTGGCTTCTCCAAGGGCGTTGGATTTAAGCAGTTTCAATCTGGGCCGTCGGATGAAACTTTAGTGCTCCGGGTAGGCTGGTTGGGCTGGATGGACATGCGCCGAGGCCTATGGCGGGAGAGAGAAAAGGAGTGACGTTGAAGGTGTACTCCCAAAAGAGAAAGCGCATTTACGCGAGTTTCTAGAAAAGGAAAGGTGGATTTTATTTCAGAATATAAATTCCAGAAAATTAATATGAGCTTAAAGAATTTGCAGAAATTGCGGATAACTCCGAAAAATGTGATCTTGGGCTCCAAAAATCCAGAAAATGAGAAGAATCCAAATATGAGATAAAATATGATATTTCATGAGATGGTTTTTCTCTGAAAAAATTAGGCGAAGGTATTTCCTAATGGAATTGAATTGGGAATGCATTTACGAAAATCTAGAAAATTTAAGGAAGGTATTTTATTAATGGAATAGATTGGAAAATGCATTTGGAAAATATTTGGAAATGAATGGCAGCTTTGGTTATTTAAATAATGGTTTTCGCGAAAAAATTTTCAGGCAAAAATTGAAAATTTTGGGGATGTTACACTAGCATTGCATATGCCCTAAACTGATCCTTCTCTTGTGTTTACCCCACACTTTATTCTATTCGATCTAATTTTCGTTTTTTCTTGCAAATATGTTGTCATAATTAAATTCAATCCAATACTTGTGTTTATCCCGCAAGATAGCAATCGGTTTATTGCATGATTGTTGCATGTGTTTACCAATCTAAAATTTATTGAGTAGTTTTCTATTCAATAGTTTTTAGACTATTATCTTCCTCTATCGTCTTTTCCATGTGTCATCCAAAACCGTATCCCCTGGATTTCGATACCATGCCCTACCCAGCAAATTACAAGATTCCTGATTTTCACAAGTTCAGAGTTGATGACACGGCCACTAGCATGGACACTACAGGAATCCGAAGAATTTATGTCGGCCAGAAGCCGATGTAAATAGACCAAAAACCGGCATAAATATCTATTTACGTCGCCACACCGAGTAAATAAGACGACGTAAATAAGGCAACTTAAATAGAGTTATTTATGTCGGCGGCCGATGTAAATAGACATTATTTACGTCAGTCGCGACCGTCGGCCTCGCGGCGGACGTAAATAATGAATAATGGTCGTAGGTGGGGAGGGTCATCGCCATGCGGCCCTTAGTTATGTCGGTCACGGCTGACGTAAATACACGGCCCTTGATAGGCGGTGCCAGCTAGCACTAGACGTATTTACGTCGGCACGCGTGGCCGACATAAATACTAGGGTGACCTCTCGCGATTTTTAATTCCAGTATTAACGTCGGCCATGTGGGCCAACGTATCCCAGTATTTACGTCGGCCCACCTGGCCGATGTAAATATTGGGGAACTGCTGGGTGGCATAATTTACCACCATTTTTTCAATTTAATTCCAGCAGCATGTATACACAAAAATATTGCACAATTCACATTGAAATGCTAATCTATAGTTCAATTATCAGCCCAATTTAACCATCAACATTCCATCATTAAATATAAGCACAAAGATACTTATGTATAGAGACAATATACACATTAAAATATGTTCCATATAGTTCAACTTTCATCCCAAGTCAATGATCAACAATACATATATGGTTTCGATTGGTAACATAGTTCATAACACATGCACACAAAATGTACTAAAGTTGCATAACAGTTAATACAACCAACAAACATTTCCTCTACCGATAAAAACATGCATCAACTTGGAGGGGTATTGCTGAACTGATGTACGCTACCAGCATCGCCTCCTGAGGCATAGTAGTACTCTAGAATGGTCGGCGGAGACCTTGATGAACAAGCGCCTCCAACATTAGCATCTGGAGGAGCCACCGAACCCTACATTACAATGTGATATTAGAATTGTTAGATTACAGCGTCATATATGGAGCCAATGCTCCATGCTTTATTGCTGTCGGATTCATTCAAGATTCGTGTTATCAAGTAGATACATGCACAACAACATTGGCATTTGCCATACAAAGGTGTAAATGCAGTAATTGCAATCACATATATATATATATATATATAGAGAGAGAGAGAGAGAGAGAGAGAGAGATAGAGACACACACACACACACACACACAAAAGGTCCAAGTTTGCTACGTACCGTGATAGGAGATAGCTTTGTAAATATAGGTGAAGGCCGGAAAGGAGGAAGACTTAATGGCATTCCAAATTGTTGTGTCATATATGCCTACAAATAATGTTAACAATTATAAGCTCGACAATTCTAAGTTTGGAAGAGTAATTTGCATGTATTGGGTTAAAGTATGAAGAAATGAACAATAATTGAACTATTTTTCATTACTTTTAACCAATAATAAAGAATTCATAATAAGGGACCCAAGGTGACCATAATTTTCTATTTTGTATGAATATGAAGTAAAATATAGCAATATTTATGAATTTTGAACAGAAATGAGCAATGATTTGAAATAAATAAGGTTAAATGATTACATACTTGTAGAGCAGCTTGTTGTTCAGCCTGCCATGAAACGAAGTATTCTTACTGTTGCCTCAACCGCTCCTATAGTTGAGTCTCGCGTGTAACTTGTTGTGCAGCTTGTTGCCTCAACTGCTCCTGTAGTACTTGAGCCTCACAAGCACTCGACCCATTGCCTTGCGAAGAAGCCGACGATCTCGCTGAACTTAAGGTAGCACTACTATCCAGAACGCCATCGAACATGGAGAATGTACCATGTTTCTTGCCACCTCCACTACTGTACAGAGCGACGAGATTGACATCTTCTCTTCTCCAGTCATAGTCAGGCCCGTTAGCATCGGCCATCACTTGCACGTAAGAAGCCTGCACAACATATACATGCGTAAGTATACAATAAAGAATTCACCTTAGTTAGAAGAACAATTATACTAACCAAGCTTTGTGTCGCCATCTCAATGCATAGCTGGTCTGGCTGTGTTGGATCAAAACCAAGGTGACCTCTAATATAAGCTTCGACCTCAGTAGGTTGAGACCACTTTGAGCTTCTTTTATAACAACATAGAACAACATTAGTCAACATGTTTAAACTAACATAATCAAATATCGACGATGAAACCTATAAATAACCACATGCATCATGTCTAACTTACCATACGTCGTGCAAGAGGAAGATGTCCATTTGCTCCGTACCGCTGAGATACCCTTGGGCCCGCCTCCCTATTACCCTTCCCCTTGTTTGAATTATGAACAAAGTCAGATGAAGCCCAGTATTGGCTAAGAGTTTACCATGCTTCAGGACATTTGTTAAACCAAGGAAACATAACTTCTAGCCATTGGTGCTGATCTTTCCGAAGATAGATTTTTGTTGCACCAAGCTTCTTACTCATATATTAATGCAACTCCCTCTTATAATACAAGCTCACCACCTGGATATGAGCCTGGTACATCATCTTTTTAATCGTCCTGGTTGCTGAGTTCTCAAAATCATATCTTGCCTTCTCTTGTAGAGCCTACTCCTGATCACTTGGTAAACGATATCTCTCCTTTATAATAAATAGATGAATTAGTTAGACATTAATTGTATATATTGCAAAATTCAACGAGAAAAAATAGAAAATTACCCAAAAGTCTACCCACATTCGTTGGGCAACATTCCCATGGAACTCATCTATAGCAACCTTGTAATGAGCCCACTTCATTGTTGGCAGCGTTAGACAATTGATAACCACCAGGCCATGATAATGGTAATGCAAAAGAGAACCCAGCGTACCATTCACTAGCCTTATACTATTCGTGTCTGTCCATTCTACATCTATACATTGCCTGCAAATAGTGCTATACAACATATTAAAACTGAAGGAAGTAATTAATGCCCAAATTGTATAATACTTACTTACCAATCATCATGTGGTAGGATAGCTCTACGTGCTTGAGGAACTGCTACCGAAGGAATCTGATTAATCCCACTATACCTAAAACAGAAACAAAATATTAGTTGAATTATACTACATTATTAATATTTTCCAAATATCTATACATGACACCTGAAGGCAGGAGCTTCCAATTCCTCAGCACTAGCATCTTCCTCCTCTTCATCCTCTTTCGCACTCTCCTCCTTAGCCTCGTCCCCTCCCTCAGCCTCCTCCACAGCCTGCCCTCCACCCTCAGCCTCCTCCACAGTCTGCCCCTCCCTCAACCTCCATGTTGGCCTCCTGAGAATTAATTGATAAAACAATGAGTGCATGCATATATACAAAATTAGAGACAACACAATTAAATTATACATACGAACTGTAGGCACCTCTTGAACTCCTGCTGGGCGACCTTCTCTAGGCAATTCATGAGCGACCTCCTCTAGGCACCTCTCGAACTGTATCTGCCTGCTTTGCTGATAATTGGATACTTTAAAAAGTGATTCTTGACTCTTGGATGAAGACCCATCCTTTCTTTTAGATTTTTCTGTGTGCCGGAAAAATGATTTCATAATGTTTTACAAAATTGTATTAGTATATAAACAAGTGTAAAATTATATATTAGTTTATAAAATAGATAAAGAAATAGGTGCAACATTTGTATTTTTCAAAAGTAATCAGCATCAAATGGTTCATGTACACCGGCTCTACGATGTCTCGTTTCTGTAACATCTTTAGAGGCATGAGCATGATGTCGGTTTTTTCTTCTAACATTCTGCAAAATTATATCTGTTGTATCGCCCACTAATTCATGTAGTGCGGACCCAATGTCCATTTCAAATGAGGCTGGCGAACCGTCTTCTTAATAGGCTAACTCATTCATGCTATCGAGTCTTCTTTCAATGTACTCGGTGTTTCTAGGAGTGTACAAGCGACCAGGAGGATTCACTTTGTGTGCAACCCAACAAGGTTTTAAACTTTTCTTTCGGCATGGATATGGAAGGTAATACACCTGCTCAACATGGTGAGCAAGTACGAATGAGTTGTGACCTCTAAGGCATGATTCGTGTCTAACTTCTACCAAGTCAAGATTTTTGTTTCGTTGAATCCTTGTTTTGTTGTTAAACCAATCATAGTAGAAGAAAGCTACCTTCAAATCTTTTCGACCGCCAAACTTAATCTCCACTATGTTCTGACGGATACCATAGTACTTAGTCTCTCAACCAGATACACTTTGTGCGGTATTGACAACTCCACTATTAACCGTGGCATTCATTTTGTTCTCAAAAATCTTAAATAAAAGCATTTTATCAATATATCAATCTTAAAATTATATTTTCAATATTCCCACCCTTTTATCTTATCTTCATTAATTTCCATTTTAGGTAGACTCAAACCCCACGAAATATACCCCATGTCATTTCCATCCAGAAACTTACCAAGATAATGCCAAATCATTCTCCCTTCATTCTATATCTTTTCATCCGAAGTAATTCCAGCCTCCCTCTTCAACCATTCCATTTATGAAAATTCTCCAAAAATATTGAAAATCATACAAACCATCAGCATAATAGTCAACCATAGCTCTTTCTCGGAAAAGATCCCACCAAAATCCACCTCCCATGCATTTTAATATTGGCTTTTAACTTAAATGATTATTGGATTTTCTTCAACTTTTCCTTGTATAGACGTCATAGCCTGGATCCATTGCTTAGAATTGTCCGGGAAAATTTTAAGAAACAATAAATCTTATAAAGACAGGTTTTACCATTCTTTGATGCATTTTAAAATTCCTAATTGTCATTTATTTATTTATTGCATTACCTTTTAGTTATTTATTTATGGAAATTCCCTTATTTAAATTATTTATATTCCATCATTTTATGTAGTATAGATAATCCAAACTCCATTGCTAAAAGCCCTCCTAATATGATTAAACTTTACACACGCTAGATTAGGAAATCTATATTGTGTATTCTCAAAAGTAGAATAGTAATCATTGTCCATATGATAAAGTGGTTTATTGATATGGAAATAAATCGTGGACAAAATGGAAAAGGCTATAGTCATTAGCAAGGCTACTGTAATGACTTGGAGAGCGGGGCATTGCCTTAAGTGTTTTTGCAATGCTTGCGCTGTTTCCGCATGGAGCAAGTGAGTCACTAGCAAGGTTACCATGTTGATTGTTCGGAGCTCAGCATTGTTGTGGTTATCTTCTCAATATTTGCACTGTAAGTGAGATATTGCAAAACCTTGGTTTTTATTGAATAAAAATGACACATCAATCATCCAACCATATAAAAAGCTATTATATGGGTAAAGTTGGATAGGTTCTGCAGAGCTGACAACAAAAACATCGATGGACCCTATCTCGGGTATATGAGGTTGTGTCAAATGGGTGATGCCTCTTTTATTCATAACACTCATGAGTTTCGGAAAGGTGGTTGTGATAAATTGTGGTGAAAGGAGATAGAACTATTTAAAAATCCATTTTTATGTTTTAAAATATGCTTTAATCTTGTGATAAGTTTTATTTAAATATCGCATTATTACTACATGAAATATAGGCATAACCTTTTCTTGATACTGATTGCATATAGTTAATATTCCTATTCCTATTAAAAACCTGCAAGTACGGTTGGTACTTACCCGTTATTGGGGAACTGTTCATTTTTCATGAAGAGAACCCCTTTTCCTCTGCTGGAGATTTGGAGTTTATTCTTTCCCTTGGAAAATATGGATCATTTGGCTCAAGAATCTTGTTTATCCTATATCACAAACTTAGAGGTAGGAGTATTTTGTATTTTACCATAAATTGGTACTGTATTTACGCACTCTGATTTTAAAACTTGGAATTGTACTAATTCTGGTATGGTGTAATTATCATCCTAGGGGATTAATTTCGAGTAAAACTTTACCAGGAAATGGTCCCCACAGCTAGAGACAGATGTTGTCTCTAAAATAGTCCTCTATAGACAACTATATAGATAGTGTATACAGTGGGTTGTTTTTAGCTATCTACACAGTCATTTAAAATAGTTGAATGGATTTTAAAAACTATGATGATCGAGTAGCTATAAATTTAAAGCGAAAATTTAAAATTTTAAAACAAACAATTGATTATCAAAAATTCAAAAAGAATAAAGTTTTATTTTTTGAAATTTATATGGCAAGTGTGGTCTAGTTTTGTTAAAAAAAAATAACCAAGAACTCATTTTTGAAATCGGTTTGTTAATTGGAGACACTAATCAAAATATATAGCAAAAATAAAATATAAAATGGGTATGCTGTAACCTGCGCTGCATGCTGTACCTGCGCTTGCATGCTGTCCTGTGCACTGCTGCATGATGTCCTGCCCGTGCTGTACTGCCTGTGGCTTAGCGAAGTCGCTTGGTTAAGCGCCGCCTACAGCTTCTCTCTCTTCATTAATTATTGTACAGATCAGCAAAAGTGTGATACTTCTAATAAACAGCTTATAGACAGCTGAGGTGGAGCATTGTACATACCCTTACATCGAGATTGCTCCCCTTGTGAGTTGAGATTCAAAGTTCTAGAAAACTAGTAATAAGCAAAAAAAAATTGATTGTATTGTATGAGTTTGTCCCTTTACACACCCTGAAGGGGCCTTTTTATACTGATGTCATAAACTACCATAAAATCGGCTTACAAATATCTTAGGAAATTAAACTAACTAAGGAATATTTACAAAAGCTAATACCAATTAGAGCTCTTCTTAAACGTCACTGACATCGACTAGAATTCTATATTGCATCTCCCCTGCGTCGTAGGAGCCTCCGACCAAACTCCTCCGGACGGTGTTGTCAGAGAGGCCGTCCTTCATGGCGGAACTGCCCCTCCAGCTCACGCCGTTGTGCTTCGGCAGCGGGCCAGCTGACATCCCGAGACCACACACATCGTCAGAAGGTGAACATAACCTTTTTTTTTGTCGGTGCTAATTTCTTTCCCACCAACTTAGTTGGCCATATAAATTGATAGTGATTTTTGCTTATCTATTTCAGAGCAGGATGCAAAACAATTGTGAAAAAAACCCTCTTTTCGTCCCACGTGGATTGCGGTTTTCTTAAATATGCAAGATGGGTATATATGTCGTCAATGGAGTAATCTTTGTTCCAAAAATGAGAAGACCATATATGGACTAATTTACAGGGAGTTTTCAGAATAGATCTCTAGCACCCAAGGCTCCCTATACTAAAAATGTGGAAATGAGGTGTGAGCCAGCCACCTCATGGGAAGGCCAGAAACTGACAGCACAAGCAGCAGCTGTAGCTTGCAAGGTTCATGTGCACGCCATTGCTACTCTGAAACCGGATCTGAGCTCTGGAAAATTGAGGAATTGTGGTATGTGCAGGGGGGGAGCAACTGAGCAAGCAAACGGAAGAAGATGACTCACATCGCTGGGCGTTGAAGAACATGAGGGCCTTGTGCAGGGCCTGGGTGTACTGGTCGGGGGGCGGCGGCGGGGGGCGCTTGTGCGGAACGAGCTTGACGATCATCATGACGAAGCCGATGAAGAGGCCGACGCCGAGGACGGTGCCGACGGTCCACATGAAGACCTTGCGGTTGACGACCATGCAGCCGAGGTCGACGTACTTCTTCTTCTTGCTGCCGGCCTGGTCCCCGGGCCCCGCCAGCAGCCAGCTCTGCTGCGTCTCGTCCAGCTGCCGCATCAGCGCCGCCCGGTCCAGGTCCCGGCTCCGCTCGTCGTCCGTCGCCGAGTCCGCGTTCGAGATCTCCAGCGGCCCGCCCCACGGGTCCCGCCCGAACATCTTGCCCCGCCGCCGCCGCCCCTCCTCCTGCTCCTCCCCTCCACAGCCACCGCCGCCGCCGCCGCCGCCGCCGCTCCTGCTCCTGCCCCTGCCCCTCTCCTCAACGGCGGCAATGGCGGTCGCGAGCGCCGACCGGGGTGGAGAGAGGAGGCCGAGCAGACGCAGAAGGAGAAGCAGAGGCAGAGGCAGAACAGTGTGTGTGTGTGTGAAAGAGAGAGAGAGTGAGCTGCGGGAGGCGATGTGTTATGATGGCGTGCGACGCAAAGGAGGGGGGGATCCGGTGGTTGGGGCGTTGCTTTCGTCTCGCTGCCGCCTCCTCTGCTCGGCTCGGAATCGTTGCTTTGCCGCTATCGGTGGGTGGTGGGTGCGAGGGGGAGGAGGAGGGGGTGGTGGTCACTCCACTTCACCGGTGCGCGTCCGCACGCACCGACGCTAGCTACTCCCTGCCGGTAATTGGAGATCGAACTGCTAGCTAGCTTACAAAAAGGGGCAATACAAAGAGACAGGGGAGAGGAGAGGAGGGGAGGGGAGGATGAACGTCCGCATGTAGCACCTCTGCCGGAAGATCTAAATGCACATTTTATTAGAGCATTCACAGCAGAATCTATATAATAGAATGTGTAAGGATATAGAGAAAGTATTTTTTACAGTGCACCGTAAAGTGTGAAAATTAAAGATTGATAGAATGTGCGGTGAATAGTGTTATACAGTGTACATTTAAAATTGCTGGTGGAGATGCTCATTGCACACTCTATCCATCTCTTTAAATTTTTTTCACATTTTATAATGCATTCTAAAAGATTTTTTATTTACCAGACATTTTGTTCGTACCTTTATTATTTTACAGCTTAACCTATGGATGCTCTTACTGTTAATGGCTACAGATTTGTAACCTACCAAGAGCATGATCAATTCACGGGGCCTCTAGCTCCACAATGATTTTCCGCGCGTAGTTTTGGAACCATCTTTTTTGTTACTGCTCTGGTATTGTTGCTTTGAAATTGCTAGCGAAGTTTTTTTAAAATGAAAATGACGAAACACTCCAAAAAGTGAAATAGTTTATCACTTAATATGTCAATGGCACGTCGTGATTCTGGGATCACATGTCATTGATTTAGGTGGCAAATCTAATTGCCAATTTTTACAAGTTGCCAAATCTTCGATTCTTCTCTTATTCATATTCTTCTTGCGTATTCTCCTTACCGCTGTTGCTTAGACTTCATTAGCAAAAGCAAGGGGAGCCCAGTGGCTTGTTACTCTGGTAGTTGGTGGTGCATTTAGATTTTGGGTGTTGCCACGAGGGGGGAATGGAGAAGAGAGCAGTAGGCCTTTGCTACAATTAACTTTTGTAGATCTGGGAAGAGATCTAGGAAGGAAGACGCATGGCTGTTCGTACCTCATCAAAACTGTACGTGAAAAAAAAAATATAGGCCCCAATAATGCAAGAAAGCGACGGCATTAACCTACGCCTCTCCATTGCTTTCCTTCGCAAAGCGGTTACCGTCGCTCAAAGCTTGGGGCAAAGAAAGCTCAAGGCCACGCATGGATCAGTGGCTCACAACTCACAAGCTGCCATTTCTCCGTGCCTTTCTCCTCTTTTGTATGCATAGTTTAACAGTGGTAGGACACGGCATGTTTGGAGTACTACGCTTTTATGGCTTGGCGATGCCCTATAGATAGATGCTGCTTCTTTCTTTGTTTTCTAGCCGACCAACGATTACTCTTACAACCATTTCTTTATCTCTATCACCTGCATGCATCTTAAGGCGTGCATCATCTCGTCTGCAGGACCCTTGTATAAATTATGTATGAGATATTCCATTGTACAATTGGGATTCCCTGCAGTAGCGAGTATAAATGCACCGTGTGCATTTTGATCTGAAAACATATTATAACTTCTATAAATATGTCATACGGTTTTCAATTTGTATGAAATAAATTTTGTAATTCATCTCAAATCCTAAAGAACTCATTTGTGAAACTTTTCAATTTATTCGATTTTTAAAATTCAAAAAATCGAAAAAATGAAAAGTTTCAAAAAAAATGGGTTGTTTAGGATTTTAGAAGAATTACAAATTTTGTTTCGTACAAATTGGATACCGTATAACATATTTATACAAGTTATAATCTGTTTTCATGTCAAAATGCACACCGTGCATTTATACTGGCTACTGCAGGGGATCCGGATTGTTCCATTGTAATCTAATCTATACTGACCACTCTATTGTATCCCACTCATCCACTAGGATATATAAAAGGGGTGAAAAAAAAAAAGAAAGACTAGCTATGGTTGCTGATAATTTTGCAAGAAACGATAGAATGCTGATGTAGTACCATGAGGTATTGCTGTTGCTTTAATTAATCTAATATACGCATAATAAATGAACTTTATTTAATCTCCCAGCCTTTAATTACCATCGTTGTTTACTTCCTGGCTAGTACTCTTTGGTGTAAGTACAAGAGGAAATGAGAGCCTTGTGTAGCAGTAGTACGGAGAAGAGTAGTTGGGAAAAATAATAATACTAACACACTATTATAAATGCGTGGATGTGTGCATGCACACCTTAATTGGTGAGAGGTCACTCTCTCGATGTAATTAATTAACCTCTCCTCTTGGCAGGACAGGGACTAATCAGCGATAGGAAAATGAAAAATAATAATAGCATGATAATTAATCTAATGAAGGCAATAAACAAAATGAGCAGATCTGGGCGAGTTGTCGGTGGACTGCTGTCGATGGATTCCTTGTACCCCTTGTCAAGACTCTTGTGCCCTCTGCTAGATGATCATGTGGGTGGCTCAGACTAGGACACTCTTTATCATTTTTTTTCATCTAAATGCCCCCATGCTGCTAGTACTATTTATCCGAAAAATCGGGTAAGGAACGCCCTGTGCTGCGCCCTGCACTGAACCCCAAACAGATTCGCTCGTTGGTGAAAGGGCCGTCAGAACTGCTCCACGTCAGCGGGGTCCACCCTTACCATTTTCTTTTTCAGCGTCTCTTTATGCTCCCTGGACCTTGCTCACCAATCACCACATGTGCCCACAGAACAAGGCCCGTGATTCAAAAGAAAAAAAAAGGAAAAAGAGGCGCCATTGGAAATGTATTTCCGAGCTTGGCTTAATCACCATCGGAAGCGTGAGGGATGAGAAAGGGGAGGAGCTGTCCAGAATGGAATGGATGGCTCAGATCGGCCGGAGCATATGCCGTACGGACATCTGAACCATCCGTGGCCTGCATGGCTGCATCGATGAGGCCTGGCGTTTCGAATCGTCGATTGAATCCATTTAGGCCCCATATGAAACACGGCAAGTTTTCTTGATTTCTAAGAAAATTATAGAGCGCCTTCGTGTGTGTAATCTCCAAACATGACTTAAAATTCCGCAGAAAATTCGACTGAAAGAAAACATCAAACTGAACTCAGAACCAGGCATCGAGTTTCCAAACATTTCCATCATGGCACGTGTGGCCGTGTGGGGGTAACATTTGCTGCTACGGAACCATCCTGACAAGCAGCTCCCATCGCAAAATCGTGTGACAGGCGTCAGGCTCTCCCGTGCAATCCAAGGAGGGTCCCAAGATTGCTTCACGCTTTTGAACTCACACATGTAATATACTAGCAGGGTTAACGTGCCCGTGGCGCGCCACTGCAAGCCCTCTTATATCTGAGTAAATAAAGATGCATCACAAAACAAACTAATAAAAAAGCATTACATCTTTTGTTTGTTGTTCTTATTTTTTAATTTTTTCCCGACATTAGTTGCTGGTGTTGAAATTTTTTTATAGGTCATTATCATGATATTATGGTGCCTTTTGCAAAACTTTTTTCCTAGAATTTTTTAAGTGGCCATAAAAGTTACAATAAAAGAAAATAATGAATTATTTCGTAATACAATCATTTGTATGTCCTAAATGTTTAAAAAATAGCTAGCTTTTTTAATGGACATCTTCATGAATACGTGCTCTTAAACTGTAGTTCTATATTTCGAAGGCTTTTTATTTCTATTATTTGCTAATTGATATCAAAAAATTTAACATCTGTAATGATTAAATACATTTAAGGACCCTTACTATAAAATTTTGATTGCATTTAAAAAAATGTAAACTTCGGTATTTATTTACGTTGCTAGACCAAATTTCCCCCACTTTTTTTTTAGAGGAAATTCCCCCACTTGATCCCCTCTCTCTCCATCCTTTCTAAAATTCATGTTTTAGGGGGTTCAAAGTTCTAAAATTGAATATCAACAAATTTAAAATTTGAAAATAAATTTTAGGGAGTTTAAAAGATATCGAAATTTCAGTTTGAATTCGGGTTGGGAATTTGGAAATAAAAGTTAAGAATTTCAAAAACTGTAGGATTTAATAACATGAATTAAGCAAATTACAGAATACAAAAAAAAAGGAAAACTAAATTTAGAAAATTGAATTTTGGAAATTCAAAAAAACTAAAAGTGAATATATCAAAATATAAAATATAAAATATCTATAAAGGTTTACAATTTCATAAATTCATTTATTCTTTAATTTTTAAGTATTATATATTTCAAAGGCTTTTTATTTCTATTATTTACTAATTAATATCGAAAAATTTGACATCTGTAATGCTTAAATATATTTATGGCACGTTACTATAAAATTTTGATTGCATTTGGATAACATGTAAATTTCTGGATTTATTTACGCTACTAGACCAAAATTTCCCCACTTGATCCCCTCTCTCTCCATTATTTCTAAAATTCATGTTTTAAGGGGTTTAAAGTTTTAAAATTGAATATCAACAAATTTAAAAATTGAAAATAAATTTAAGGGAGTTTAAAAGATATCGAAATTTTCGTTTGAATTCGGTTGGGAATTTGGAAATAAAAAATAAGGATTTCAAAAACTGTAGGATTCACAAACATAAATTACGCAAATTATAGAATACAAAAAAGGAAAACTAAATTTAGAAAATTGAATTTTGGAAATTCAAAAAATAAAAGTGAATATATCAAAATTTAAAGTATAAAATATCTATAAAGGTTTACAGTTTCCGAAATTCATTTAATTTTGAATTTTTAAGAGGCGAGCGAGAGGCTAGCGAGGCCTACTTGCACAGGCAAGAGACAGGACAGGCTGGCGAGGCCTGTGCGTGCAGCAGGTGAAAAAAATGCTCACAGGAAAATGGCGGAGTGGAGATTCGAGCCCCAGTCTCCTGGGGAGAAAGCTAGCTTGTCTAGCCAACTCGCCAAAGCGCGCGCTGTGTTGCTCACGTGGGAAGAAAAATGATTTTGAAGGTTAGTTTAATATGGATGGTTGGATTTGATTCGAACAGCGATCGGACGGCTATGGATGATGCCACGCGTCGCAATGCTAGCGCTTTGACGAACAGCGTTCCACGTGTCCAGCCAGGACACTGAGTGTTTGGCTTTGTACTATTTATATTGACTAGGCACGGGAGCGCGACTGTGCCGCGTAGAGGCCGGAAAAAACAAAAAAAAGCCTAGCCAACCGAATAACGGGGATTCGAACTCCGGTCTTCAGAACCAACACTAACCAGCCTAACTAACTCGCCAGCGCACGCTTTGCTCTCTGCTAGGTGCTCTCGCGCACCTGTGTCGTGCCGAGGCCAGAGAAAAAAAGAAGGAAAAAATGCAGCGCACACGGGATTCGAACCGCAGCCTCCGGCCTGAGCGTTAGCCCAGCTAGCCAACTCGCCAAGACGCCCGCCTTGCTCACAGGTGCGCGAAAAAAATTCTTTTATACGTAACAAATCAATGGACGGTCGGAAGTCGCTACCGCCCGCGATAAGACGGCCGTGAATCAACGACGTGGCACCCTAGCGATATAGAAGAGACACGTGGCACTGAGGAACCACCTAAAGCCCCTCTTGTATATTTATAGAATATATAGAATATATATGTAAGTACTACCAAAGGCAAGCATCCAATTTTGTTTATCGACTCCATCATTGAGCACAAATCATGGCTTTTCCAAGGCTGCCAGTAGAACCAGCGTACTGAATGCAATGTGTATGGTCATCACTCTAGAATTGGATGCATGAGGTAATTTGAATCATACATAGAGGGCTTGTCGCTGTCGTACATTGCATAGACTGGGAATCAGTGAGCATAGCAACGTAGAGAGGTTCCTATTGCATGGTGTTGATGAAATGTGAGTTGGTGGTGGTTGATGCCGATGTTTGGAGCGCAATGACCTCTTTTTTTTTTGGGATGTGGATATGTGAACCAGAATTAAAAAAGAACTCTCTCCCAATCACCAAAAATCCAAGATGGCATTCTTCCTGTAAGCTCGCTAGGTAAGGCATCTCTGCCTATGGTAGGGGATTCGAGGAAAAATCAGCTTCGGCCGAATATGGCTTCAGTAAGCACTAAACCAGTCACTGTGTCCGCAGGTGATGACATTGTATTATAGACCTGCAAAATGGTTGGTAAAGAATGTATGATTGACTAATGATGATCTAAAATGGGCATAAAGAAACTAAAATCTTATATGCACAACTCGCCTCAATGCTTCACAAATTACATAGATATCAAGATCTTCTCTTTTTCCCTGACCAGGTCGGCCCATATATAAGCAAGTTGGTCCTGCCAAATCTCCTGTCAGCTATCTGCAATGTTTGAGCGACCACCAAAATCCACAGACCAAACAGTACTGCATTAACATTTTTATCAGTACTTGAGTGGAGTTGCGTTTAAGACATACACACCTTTATAAGTTTTCCACACGATTCAGCCATTTCTGTTTTCAATGGGTACTCAACTAGCTACGGAAAAGAGAAAATGGTCAGACATGTACATAAGAGCAAGATAATTATATTTACAGGTATGCAGAAAGAGCAGGATAATCATATTTACAATTTACAGGTATGCAGAACTCACAATGAAACAATCTTCTCCAACCAAAGGTGACCTTGCGAGTTGATCGAGTAGTGTACTGTAATTTACCTCAAGATAGGGTGGTGTTACACTAATATAATCAAAAGAGGGATATTTACCTGTGTGAGAGAGATGATCAGAAAACATAAGAATAATTGTTGTTGGAGGAATCAAAATTATCTTGTTTAAAATTATCTTGTTTCAATGGTTTTTATTTCATGATAAACATAATTATATTTGCATCATGGTGATTGAGGACTTAAATTAGAAGAGGTGTGTTTCTCTCTTGCATTCTAAGAGAAATAAAATATACCCACTAAGGATTTCAACATACAGCTAAAGATTTATAGCATGCCATTGTGTGTTCTGCATTTGTTTCTAGACAACTGTACTTGTGGCATATATTATTACTCTCGTTGCCTAATAGCATTGCCTATGAAGAATGAGCCTTCAGAAGAATCATTGTGGTCCTTTGCTAATACTATTAGTACCCAATCAATTATAAGCAGAATTAGTGGTGTGGCCTTCCTAAAAAGATCCATACTTTTAGATTTTTCAGCATTGGCCAAGAAGTTCTCAACGCGGAACATATGTATGTGGGAAACATCAAGAAATCCAGTACACTCTAGATTCGGTTTAAGGACCTCAGAAACGACCCAAGGATCCATCTCAACAAAATGTGCCTAAAATCAAAAGGAAACAGGTGAGTGAATGAATCATATTGCCTGTCAATCACATCATTTACAGATCATAATTAATTTCTCTCTATCTCCCTCCAAGGAGGTTTTACAAACTTGTAGCTATAGAATTTGAAAGATATCTCATGACTTATGCCTAGAGAATTGTAGAGAAGAACTCATCATGAATACCAATTGTACAAGTTGACTTGGAACACGCTAGAATAAACTATGAATATTGAATATGTATGTGCTCCTGTGTAATTAGCAAATGGAAGAAACACATTCAGTACAAATAGTTACATAGATGCAAACAGCATTATAATTTTTGTACTACTATTAGAAGCACTTTAAATGAACTTATTAATATTTGAGAGCATAATCCTGTCAAATCTAAAGGGCATAAAGATGCAGTGTCATAATTAAAACCTGAAAGGTGTATTATTTTTATAATAACTGGGACCATGTTGATTGTGTTATTATCAACAACAATGAAAAATGAAGTGCTGACATTTTTTATTTTAGGGAAGAGTGCTAGCATTTGTGATGAATAAAGAACAAGGGCCCATGAAGTTATTTAATATGAGGTTACTGTAGATATACAGCTAAACCCTGTGCAGACTAACTGTTGTCTACTTTGCACCAATATCCCCACTTAAATGAAATTACCATTCATGTATATATTAACTCGCCTAGAATTGTGATGAGCACAAACAAAGCAATCGGTATAGCAGATAAATGGGTGTTCATGAGATTATTTTGGTGATAATCCCAGAATACACCAGACCTTGATCTACAAAATTACAAAGAATGCATTTGCGTATTTGGACTGCTTTAATTTAAGTTTCAAATTTCAACTTCATTTTTGGGCAAACCTCTGAACATCCTCGGCTCATAGCTTCAATTCCAACAGAGCCAGTACCACTATACAAGTCTAACCACCGACCTGGTCTGAGCGAAGCAGGAGAACCACCAGCTGACTGCAAATTATGGATAAAGAACAACAAAGCTATATCATACATCGAGAAGGTGATACTTATATAACTAGCATAGACAAAATAAACTAGGTGGATACTTGTAAAATGTCAAAGGCTGCTCCTCGGACAACTTCCATCATTGGACGAACATTCCTATCTTTCGGCGAGAGTAATTTTCTTCTGCGAACTTTTCCACCTAGAACCTGACGGAAATATAGTAACTTTAAAAATACCGCAAGATCAAAATAATCTGTGGCATTTCTTTTGTGTATCAGTTCATGCACAAGCAATGTAAATGATTGTAGAATAATTCCAGTATGGGGAGTGGGGACATGTTTGCACAATTCAAGAAAAATGGTCTTATTTAAATGCATGATTGATGATTGGTGTTCTTTCCTCAGAAATTGAGACCTTTTGCATGATTTATTTACAGAACCACAAATTAAGGGAGAACGAGTGCATCGCTCAATCATGCACGTGAATATAGATGAGCATATAAGCCAACTGCCGACCAAATATAACACGGATGCATCAGACTCAATGCTCATAAGGACTCAAACTTGCACTTCCACTCTATCTTTGTGATAAGTTAATTTCAGAATGTTACATACCATGCTCAATTGTCCTGAGATAATACAAAACATTTATTTCAACTGGTTGTATGACCTAAACATGAATCAAGGTAGGCTCCATAAGACCATAAAAAAATGTGTTGCTGGCATGATGCATCAAAGCGTCTGGGAAAATCTGATAACATCTAAATGAGTTCGCCACAGACCACGGCACAATCAAAATGGTGATAACACAGCCAACGATCCCAAGGCCAACTATCCACATGGTATTCGCACCAAAACACACACCTGAAACAGCTTTTATTTGTTCCTAGGCGGTACCAATGCACCATCACAAAATTTATGGATCAATTCCATAGTTCTGCTCACAGTAATCTCAAAATTTCACTGAATTGTGTAGAATATAAGCATTATTTTGACCTCCAAAATTTCTGGTTCATATGAATGCACAGGGACGCACGGGATAAACATATCGCTCCAAATGCTCAACAAATGTGGAGAAGTACTCGGAGCAAACCTGAAGCAACTTATGCGTCTCCCTCGGTTCTGCAGCCTTCGCCGGCGCAACCGCGGCCTCCGCCACCTCCTCTCCTCTCCCCGACCGCCGCATCCGCCTGTCCCTCCTCCTATCTTCCTGCAAAATGCCACCTAGATCACCCGCGAGGCCGAGACAGCAAAGGGGATCAGCATCAGGATACCCTAAAGGGGTCGGAGAAAACCCTGGGATCCTCCTCAGCGTCGTCCTCGAAGTCGTCGGGGTTGAGACCGTATCGCTCCAGGAAGCGCCGCCGCTCTCTTGCCGCCGCCGCCGCGCCCGAAGGAGCCGCGGCGGGGGCCACGGGGAGACGACGCGCGGGGAGCCTGAGGGAGAGGGGCTTAGCCTTGGGGCTTGGGGCGGGAAGGGATGGGAGGAAGGGGGAGGCGAGAATGGATGACGCCATTAGCGAGGAAGTGGCAGGAACTCGGAAGCGTTGCCGCGCGCCGGAAAGAAGCTAGAGGGGATAATAAGGTTTTTTTTTATAAAAAAAAAATTGTTGCATAACACTCGGTTGACGTGTCTAACAGAAACTAACATCCGGTTGATATGTCTTTTGATGAATAACACCTGGTACACATATTCCTTTCATATATGATATTTTGAGCATTTTGCTGACTTTTTCCTTTTTCTTTTTTTCATCATTTGAGACATGAAAAGACCGAAATGTCCATGCCTAAAGTTGCAGACAATCGAACCGATTGTCTTGACCTCACCGAACCGCATCGGTTCAGTAACGAATATGCGTTGAGCTAAGCCAAAAAAAATGTGTCTGAATTGGCTTAATCTGTTTTTATATTTGCCAACTAATCTAGTGAATAACAAGTACTTAAGGCAGGGGCATTTTAGTCTTTTCATATCTCAATTTGGTGGAAAAGAAAAGAAAAGGAAGGAAAAGCCAACAAAATGCTCAAAATGTCATATATAAAAGGAATATGTATGTCCGGTATTATTTATCAAAAGACACATCAACTGAGTGTTAGTTTATGCGAGGCATATCAACTGAGTATCATACAACCAATTTTCACTTTTTTTCCACCCATGCCATCATGAAAGAGCCATTCCTTATCTTTGTCCTTACAAAACATAAAATGATTGTCATACCATAATATTTATGATTTCTTACATGTATGTCATTACGAAGCATTTTCGACGTATGTCAATCCAAAATATATACTCTAACATAGAAACATTCCGACGTATGTTAGTTCAAAATATATGCTCTGACATACTCCCTCTGTCCCACAAAGAGTGCATTTCTAGGATTTTTAAGACAGATTAGTAGCCATGAGAAATGACCCATCTGCCCCTAATTAAAGTTATTAACAACCACATGCATGCACCTTGGAAAGGTAAAATACCAGGCAATTAAATGTGTATGCACCTTGGAAAGGAAAAAAACCAGGCAATTTAATGCGCATGCACTTTGGAAAGGGAAAAAACAAGCAATTAATCAACTAAATGAACCCATCTAGATGGTCCAAAGGCTACAAATGCACTCTTTTTGGGATAAATTTTGAACGCTAGAAATGCACTCTTTGTGGGACTGAGGGAGTATGGATTTCATTATCATACAGATGACATCTTCTACCTCCCTTCTTTTTTCTTCCTCCTCCCAACTCATTTTCTCTCTCTTCTTAACTCTGGTGATCTCGCCGGCTCCCACTGTCAACTACCCTCATCTAGCAATCTTGTCAGCTCTCACCGTTAGCACCGCCGACCTACCCATTGCAGCCAGACCCGAGCCCCGTCCCAAGCAATACTAGGGACGCGTGCGAGCTATGGTGACGCGCATCTTTGCCTGGCGACACACGCGAGCTTCTCCATCGTTGGCCCGCCGCCGCAAAGACCACTAGCGCGTCGCCTCTTTTCAAATCTAGGTGCACCTCTTCCTATTTTCTAGATCTGGACACACCGAAGGCTATTGGCCGTCGGCGCCATCAGGTGGCATGGAGGTTGGCCGATCGGGTGGAGAGGAGTTCACCGTTCGGCATTGTGGAGGCTGGACAAAGGTAGCACATGGAGGCTCAACGAGGGTTGCACGGCGGTTGAGATTGGCATGGGCGGCGGTGGATTGCCTAAAGTTGGGGAAGATAAGGAGTGGTTGGGAGGAAGAAGCAGCAAAATAGAGTATGAAATGGGGGATCAAAGTGTATATTGACCTTATTTTGAAGCAGTAAGCAATGAGAAGGCTTCGTAATGGCATGGATGCAGGAAATGCAAAAAATAATGACAGGACAATCATTTTGTGTTTTGTAATGGTAAATATGTGAAATTGCCACTTGATAATGATATGGATGCAAAAAAAGAGAGAATAAAGTGGAGAGGTTTTGCTCTATCCATTGGTTTGGGTATTCTCCATCATCTGATTGAAACTTGCACAACTACGATTATAAAAGCTGACATATTCAAGCGCGCCAGAAATATTCCCTTCACTTCTCTTCAGCTTACTTACCTTAACTTTCTTTGAAAAGACTAACTTAACTAGCTATCTCCAAATATTAAAAGTCAAAATATTTTCACTTTTGCGGCCATTTTTTTCTAGCTCAAAACCGCATCTTAAAGCTCTAAGAAACAAATCAAACAAAGTCTCTATTAGATTCTCCAAACTATTTTGTGAAGCTTTCGAAATTCAACTTATAAACAAAAAGCCAGATAAGCCAAAGAGAATGACCTTTTTTTAAATATTCTCCGTGTGAGATGATTGAACGAATAATAAATTCTTTTAGTTTTGTTTTCAATGGGTTTACACAAGTTACGTAATTATATGTTTTTTAATTTATATATTTTTAGTCTCCTAGGAATATTAGGATACACTTGATTTGCTCGCCATGTATGGACTGCAATGCTTGAACTGTTGAGTGCCAATAAAAACGCCAACCTTTTTAGACATCTTTAGATTTATATTAGAGATAGTTATGTTTATTCTTAAAAAATGCCACTTCCAAATCCTACCTATTGGTTTTAGATTGAATACATTAAATTAGCTAGTTGTACGTGTATACCAAAATTGTTTTCGGGGGTGTCTTCGACGCAGTCGTCTATGAACGATGGCAAATGCAGACAATTTTTTCCATCCACTATTGGCACTTTTTTACCACTCCGGCATGGCGAATTTAAAGTCTTATACATCTTTTTGAGAGCTTCCACGCACATCGAGGCAAGCTCCTCGATATCATCACCAAAATTGTCTAGGAATACAAGATTCCAAAAGTAACAAGCTCCACAGCTTTACCATCTTAGATTAATAACCCTCTCAACTTACTACACGATCTTGGAGCATAGATCTTAGATGAACAAAGGCAGGAACTTTGGAGAATATGAGTGTGTCAATTGGTTGTAAGCTTTTCCTAACTAAAAGATGCATACAACTATACAAGAAGCTTGAGCAAAGGAAAATGTCAGGAACCTGCTTATATAGGCTAATTTTAAGTCTAGTAGCCGTTGAGCAACCAACTAGCTGTTTAGAAAGCAAAAGAAGAAATTTTCAAAAAGCTATAGAGTTTTCCTATTGACGGCATACAACAAAATATAGAAATTAATTCAAATATACATAATCATATTTGCATCGTGCCGATCCAGCATGAGAAATAATTAGAGCCGGACTGGGTTCGACGTGAACATGATTTTGTTTGTGTTGTCCGACATCAGAGGAAACAAACTTGGCTAACAGTAACACATGTGTTGGACATGTCTAGCACAACCAAGTGGACAACCGACTAACCAAGGACTACACGTCGGACCAATCCGGCATGAACAAGGAAGTATAGTCACATACGGTGGACCGGTCCGACAAAGATAGCACGCCGACGGACTTGTTTGGCCATAAACGTAAAAGCCACTGGACCAAATCAAACAAAAAATGAGGATGTTAAGAATGCATCCAGCATGAACTAGAAAATGTCTGGTTGAAATTTTTTTGACTTGGTTTAAAAGACGTTTTGCTTGAAGACTATTTAGTGAGAGAGAAATTCTAATTGGAAACGGGAAGAGGTAGAAACCCCATAATAGTACGACTAAAAATAAATAGAAAGAACCTAGCTAGTGGCTTGAATCAACTCCCAAACCAGAAGAACAAGCGGATAAAGTTTTTAATCTTGTCTGCTTGGTGTCGCACTGAAAAAGATGCCCAAAATTGAGGCTTAGATTGCTAAAAAGGGCTAAGTGAAATTTCATCTTTCAACACCAAATCCGTGGGGACCAATTCCAGATAAATGATCATCAGATTTTAATCCTTAAATGGTTAGTACATCATTCCAGAATTGGTACAGCTCCACATTTTATTACAATACTTATATCGTAATGCTTTTCAAAACAAAATTTTAGCATAATTTACCTCCTACCACAGCATAATCACCACAAGAACCTTCCTGGTTTCTCACTTGCTTTAGTATTGCGAAATCGCACAAGCATTGTGAAAACCTACGGCAATGCCCCCGCCCACAAAGTCATTACGATAACCTTGCTAATAACTTGTGCCTAAGCCCTTTCATTTTCTTCCATGCTCACTTCCATATCAATAATTTGTCGTATAATATGGACAATGACTATCCTACCTTTTTGAATTACACATATTTAAATTTCTTACTCTAGGATAATGTAAAGTCTAAACATTTTTAGAAGGGCTTCTGATAGTGAAGCCTGGACTAATTATTATACATAAAATGACAAATGCCATATTTTAAATAAAGGCACTTTCACAAGTAAATAGATAAAAAGAATGCAATAATTAATAAGTATAAGCAATTTAGAAATTTCAAAGTGCATAAAGGATAGAAAACCAACCTTTTTGGTAGTTTGCTTGTGTCATAACGGATCTTCTACATAATCCTGGTTGACTGATCCGGGTGTCTTCAAATCGTGGTCTATATCCCATAAAATAAGAAAAGCAGACGAAAAATCCAAGAAATATTCAATATATAATCCAAATAAAAGTGCATGAGACATGAATGCAAGGAAAATCAATGTGATTCTATTTAAAAATGGGGCTAGGGCTGACTTGGATGCTGATGGGCTTAACGATTTTGAATATTTTAGAATATTTTTTTAGAGAGACGAAAAGTAAAAGGTGATTTTGGCAGTATTCTGATGGCATCAAACTCCGGTGGGCGACACGGAAGGGAAGGCACACTTCAGGTAATTCTAGAAACGGAAGGGATTTTTAGATGTTTTGCTCGCCGGATCCGGCGATGTGACGGCAAGCTTCACACCCTCTGTGCCCCCTATAGATGTGGTCACTGGCCCCCAGATCCGGCGAGCATGGCGAAGGAGGAGGTCCCCGGCGACGCCCCGTACGTGAGGATGGGGGGAGTAAGGGGCAGCTCCAGCCGACGCGCGAGAAAGGGAGTAGCGGGGATGGCTCCGGCGTCCTCCCGACGGCGAGGAGGAGGAGGAGCGCATGCGACGTCCCTCCCGGCGGCCAGGAGGAGGCGCGCAGGCGGCGTCTCCCCAGCGGCGAGGAGGAGGAGGCGCATGGGCGGTGCTCCCCGGCAGCGAGGAGGAGGCGGATGCTGGGGAGGCGTGCGGAGAGGAGGGGCGCGCGAGGAGGACGTGCAGGCGGGGGAGCGTGCAGGGGGAGGCCGCGAGCGAGCGAGGAGGCGCAGGTGGAGTGAGTGAGAGAGGAGTCCGGACGGGCGGACGTCCGTCATAAAGTGTTTTCGTTTAAATAAAGGCACTTTCAAAAGTAAATAGCTAAAAAGAATGCAATAATGAATAAGTATAAGGAATTTAGAAATTTCAAAGTACATCAAAGGATAGAAAACCTTCCTTTTTTGTAGTTTGCTTGTATCATAACAGATCTTCTGCATAATCCTGGTTGATCCGGGGGTCTTCAAATCGTGGTCTATATCCCATAAAATAGGAAAAGCAGACGAAAAATCTAAGAAATATTCAATATATAATCCCAATAAAAGTGCATGAGACATGAATGCATGGAAAATCAATGTGAGAATCTATTTAAAAATGGGGCTAGGGCTGACTTGGATGGTGATGGGCTTAACGATTTTGAATATTTTAGAATAATTTTTTAGAGAGACGAAAAGTAAAAGGTGATTTAGGTAGTATTCTGATGGCATCGAACTCCGGTGGGCGGCACGACGGAGATGATGGTGTTGGGGTTTTCAGAGAGGGGCGCGCGTGGCTGGAGAAGGAGAAACATCGGCAACCATTTGATCAGAAGCCAAATCTATGGGCGTTGTTGGATTAGATTAACCAAAGGGTACGTGTAGGGTATAACATGGCTAAATGACTTGCGTCAGTTCTGTTTTGGATTAATCCGAGTTGTCCATAGCCGTTTAAGTGCATAGGTGGGCTGGTTTGAACTATGTGGGCCTTGGCCTAGGGTGTGTTTGCAAGGAAGGTAGAGGTGATGTTGAAGGTGTATTTTCAGAAGGGAAAGCACACTTCTGGTAATTCTAGAAATGGAAGGGATTTTTATATGTGATAAATAAAATTTCAAAAAATCATTTAGGGCTTTAAAAATTCATGCAAATAGTATGATGCTTAGAAAAATATGAAATAAATCTATACAAGTTCAAAAAATGAGGAGATAAAAAATATAGAATAATATTTGATATTTTATGGGATTTAGTTCCTTGGAAAATTAGAGGAAGATATTTACTTTATGGTATAAATTAAGAAATGTATTTCGAAAATGCTAGGATGGCTCTAGGGATTTAAATTTTTTTTCACAAAACAATTTTATGTCAAAAAATAAAAAAAAATTGGGGTATGTTACAAAAACTCCATCCAAAAATAATACTCCTGAATATTTATAGATTTAGGGGGCCTAGATGCTTACAGCCGCTTTGCTCTGTGCCCCTCTACCGTCGTTGCCATTGTTGCTATTAGCCCGCTTATCCGTGGGTGATGATGCCCTCGCCACCTCGCCCTTTCCTTCCGTTGCCACACCAGCCCTGCACCCTAATCCAACCACCATGTGTTAGATATGCTCGCCATCGTCATTGGGTTGCCTTCAACCACCTCATGGCTCTAGCGGTGCCATCTCCCCCTCTCAACAATTTTCTCCCCAACGCTAGGCCACCACAGTCTTGGCCTCCCTCTATGCTCAAAGGGCTTTAGGAACCACCCGAATCCTAAAACAACATTGTCAGAGATGGAGAAGACAACGCAATGTGGACTCTAGGTAAACCGACACAAAATCGCTAGTGATTTTTCTCACATTTAGGCGCTTGCGTCTAAGCAAAATCTTTAGAGGAAGTAAACCAATATTGTCAAGTACATAGTTTTTTGCTGGGATTGAAGCATACAACCTAGGATTTTTTTTAGTGTTCTACAACCCTAGGCCCTCACGTGTTTTAAATTTATAGAACACAACAAAATGGATGTCAAGAATTCTACACCTTTTTAAATTTATATATTGCTTTAAGGTAGCATTCTTGTTCTGAAATGGAGCACTAGTCACAGATAATTTTGCAAAAAACAAATTGTCTTATCAAGTATTTGAAAGTACGATTTATAGAGAGCAAACATCCATTCCGGCCTAAAAAATAATGTCTTTTTTCAGCAAAGTAGGCCTGAAATTAAGCAAGCCCGATTAATAAATTGTTGGCGAACCAAAAGCACACTAGCCATGTACTCATACATGAATGCTTTGAGTGAGCCAGAGAAGCTTCTATTTCAGTAAGTTCGTGCGCTAAAAAATTGCAGTTACTGTCTTCCATCTCGTTCAAAGTCGTTTCCAGATCCAAACAAATCTATTACCAACAGCTACAGTTTGCAATAATGACGTGTATGAATTTCGAGTATTTCTTGTCTGATCTGTGACAGCTTCGCGAAGCAAATCCGCTGAATTTAAAGGGGATTTTGAAAAAATGAGAGCCGTTGCCAGCCAAAGAATTGAAAAGGGAAAAAAAACACAGAGAGAGAGAGATAGAACTGATAGCCGTTGGGGGCGTTGCGCAATGCCTCCTCCCAAATCCCCAACGGCTCTATTCCAAACCCCCGCTCCACCACGTTGACACCGTCGCAATAAAACCTCCCCTTCCGAGCAACGCTTCTTCCCCAAGCCCACCTCTCTCCCACCACAGATCCACTTGTACTCTCACATCGACGAGACGAAACCCTAGAGTGAAGCCGCCATCCACCATGAACGACCTCATGACCAAGTCCTTCATGAACTACGTCGACCTCAAGAAGGCGGCGATGAAGGACCTCGAGGCGGGGGGCGACGGGACCGAGCTCACGGAGGTGGGCGCCGGTGGCGTCACCGACGAGCGCCTCAGGGGGTTCTTCCAGGAGGCGGAGGCGGTGAAGGAGGAGATGGCCGCCATCCGCGACACGCTCACCCGCCTCCACGCCGCCAACGAGGAGGGCAAGTCGCTGCACCAGCCCGACGCCCTCCGCGCGCTCCGGGGCCGCGTCAACGCCGACATCGTCGCCGTGCTCCGCCGCGCGCGCGACATCCGCGCCAGGCTCGAGTCCATGGACCGCGCCAACGCCGCGCAGAGGAGGCTCTCGGCCAACTGCCGCGAGGGGACGCCGCTCGACCGCACCCGCACCTCCGTCACCGCCGGCCTCCGGAAGAAGCTCAAGGACCTCATGCTCGACTTCCAGGCGCTGCGGCAACGGATGATGTCCGAGTACAAGGAGACCGTGGAGCGCCGCTACTACACGCTCACCGGGGAGGTCCCCGAGGAGGAGGTGATCGAGCGCATCATCTCCGAGGGCCGCAGCGAGGAGCTCCTCGGCTCGGCAGTGGCGGAGCATGGCAAGGGCGCGGTGCTCGCGGCGGTGCACGAAATCCAGGACCGCCACGACGCTGCGCGGGAGGTGGAGCGCAGCCTCCTGGAGCTCCACCAGGTGTTCCTCGACATGGCCGTCATGGTGGAGTCGCAGGGGGAGCAGCTCGACGACATCCAGCGCCACGTCGAGAGCGCCTCCAACTACGTCCAGGGCGGCAACAAGGAGCTCGGCAAGGCCCGGGAGTACCAGCGCAGCAGCCGCAAGTGGCTCTGCATCGGCATCATCATCCTGCTCCTCATTGTCTTGCTCGTCATCGTGCCCATCGCCACCAGCCTCAGGAGGTCGTAAAGAAATAGGAGCGACGTTGTGTTCGATCGATGGGCAGATTTGATCCGGACGCTCTGCAGCTGTGTCTCAAATGCTGTTTGATTTCGTGTTCTATTTTTTTGTCTCGTTAAATTGCTGCTCTAATGTTTCTGCATCGTCAGGATTTAGCTGATGATGAATGCACCGTATATCTGTTCAGTGACTTGAATTGCAGTGCCAAACTGATGGTTGATTCTTGAATCTGTATGTGAGATGAAACTTGCTCTTATGTTTGTTTCAGTTCTTATCTGTACTAATACAATCGTCACGAGATCAGCTTATACTGCTATGAGACTCAATTACCTTTGCACATATGTGTGTTTCATCATATCCCAGCAAATCAGCAGAATTTTTTACCCCTTTTTGTGCTCAGCCATAACTCCATGAGGTGATAAATTACCTTTGCAGATAAGTGTGTTTCTTCATATCCCAGCAAATCAGCAGATTTTTTAGCCCTTTTGCTGCTCAGGCATACCACGACTTCATGAGGTGAATGAGATGAGAATTAATACACAGATATTTTTGAGCCTAGGAGGGGCTCCTAATGGCTTGATTTATCTCTCCTATACTACTGACTTGGTGAGATGAATCAAACATTAAGGAAGTCACTTTTCAGGTGATTTGAGTAGTAAACTAGAATCACAAAAGTGGTCTCTTGTTTTTCATCATTGCTGCACTGCCTTCAGAATGAAAGACATTACCTTCAGGTATAGGTTGATGGCTACTGAATTTTTTATGTGTTTTGTATATTCTCACTTTTCATGCAGTAAATTTTTGCTCCTCATTATTGAACAGTACATTGATTTCTCTCAACCCGGTGTCCTTGACTTTTTTTTTTCCTGCTAGACCTGCATTTAGCAGATAATATATGTTTGCCCTTTGAGATATTTTTTTGTTGAATTAGAATAACAAATTTAACCATGGTTGTAATGGTTTTTATCTTGGGTGCCAACATAGAACTGCGATTTCTGAGAAATATCATTATAACACACGAGTTGATTTAGATGCCATTACAAAACGCGATTCATTTCAGAAGTGTCATTATGGAGCATTCGCAACATATATGAACTCAAAAATACGCATCCTGGTTGACGAGCCCCACATGTCATGCACTCGTACAACTTTCTAACCGGTGGGTCCTATTTGTCAAATCCTTCTTTCACCCTCTTTTTCTAGTAAAGTTTTAGAGGGAGATATAGAGGGGTTATTGAAGATGCTCTTAGAGAGAGCGTAGCCACATATTTAAGTACCTACGTATAAATCACTTCCTTCCATGCAAAGAAGATTATATTGCTGTTTAAATTCTACAAATACCTCATTAACACATATACTGAAGTCTCTCTCTTCTACAAGCACCGGATAGCACCAGGAGCAATCTCGTGCACCTACTCTCTCCTCTAAGCACCTATGTAGAATTATGTGACAAACAAAGCCCTCTTTTCTTTAAGCGTCTAGGCACCTGCATTGCACGTGGCCTTACGAGGCTAAAAACTACATAAAAAACTAAAACATAAAAAACTAAAACTATAGTTTAGCCATTGCAACATCGAGCTTGTTTGATACATGGTCTTGAGAAAACCATCGCATAAACAAGGGCTTTGACAGGGAGTCCACGCTGCATAGCTGGCACAAGGTTCATGTTCGAAGGCAACTTCATTTTGAGGGGCCAATCAGCATGGATTCATCGTGAAAGGAACAGTGGCAACCGATGAGGATTGATTAGGGACTGAAAATCTAGTGGCCAACGTGGATTCATTGTGGAAGGTGTTGGAATAATTAGCACTTTCAGGTTTATTTTAATCAACAGATATAACATGCACAACTACTGAGAGATAGATAAAACAAGTTGAAACCACAGAAGCACAACCTAGATACACATGCAGAAAACTACACGTATATCTCTCTGGTGTACTCGCGAAGGGGATGACTTACTGGACGTTGTCGTCGTCGCCGTACGGTACGAGTGGCGGCGAGGTTTGGTTCTGATTCTCCGAATCGGACGCCGTCTTGGAGAAGGAGTTGCCGACGCAGATCGCGACGGCGTAGTGGAAGAAGTCCTCGCGAAGCGGAAGAAGGAAGCAGCGAGCAGTCGCGCCGAGCGCTTCCCAAAAACCTGATTCGCCCTACCCGGTGCAGGAGCTCGAGGGCGATCGGTTCCGGAGACCTGCTCTCCCGAACGACGGTGCACGCCGGCGCACGGGATGGGGAAGAACCGAAGCGGCGGCGCAGCAGAGGGAGGTGGCAAACCCTAGGAGCGATCTGATCTCATCTCTCTGGACGGCGCGGCGGCAGATATATATAGCAAAACGCGTGAGGCAAACGGATCGCGAAACGGGCCGCGACCGAGTCCAACACGATTTGCATATTCCATATCTGACCCGCAAAATCCGGAGAGCAAAAGAAAAAATACTGCAAAAAGAGGCTGCGTCTGCGCAAGCACGAGGGTCCGGTTTCGGCGGACCATTCACGCAGGTGCCGGGCGCCCGCCCCGAGCCCGGTCAGGCGAGGCGAGTGAGCGCGCGCGTGTGATTCTCTATTTCTCTCTCCCATCACATTCTCTAGTGGGAGGGAGCAAGCTCCACTATTTAAGCATGTCCTCCACTCATCCCACTAGCAATATGGTACTAAAGAAATTTCACATGCCTCATGCATACATGGGCCTTTGAGATTTTTCAGGAATTATTTAATCATATGGGCCAAGGCCCAATAATTTTAACTGGACAGAGCTCCCAAATCACTCATCCGAAAAAGATTCTTCATCTCCGAATTGAACTGTTCAATTTCACCAGAAGACTCCCCCATGATTATCAAGTCGTCGACATAAACTCCCACCACCAGTCTTGAGTGTTCTATGCCACGCATGTAAAGACCATGCTCACACTTGCTCCTGGTGAACCCGAGCTCATGCAGGCTGGCATCCAATTTGGCATTCCATGCCCTCGGCGCTTGACGGAGACCATAGAGTGCCTTGTGCAGCTTGAGTACCTTCTCCTTATGCCCTGCAGCAGTAAATCCCGGAGGCTGTGCAACATATACCTCTTCCGCCAGTTCGCCGTTGAGAAAAGCGGACTTGACGTCCATATGGTGCACGGACCAGCCACGGTGCGCCGCCACAGCTAGCAGCACGCGCACCGATTCCATCCTTGCGACTGAAGCAAACACTTCTTCAAAGTCGATGCCTTGCCGCTGCACATATCCGTTTGCGACGAGCTGGGCCTTGTCAGACCCCAGCGTGTGGGCGAGCCCCTCAGACGACCAGGCGAGGGCCCCACACGTCAGGCGGGCGAACCAGGCCCCAGCGTGTGGGCGAGCCCCTTAGAAGGCCAGGCGAGGGCCCCACACGTCAGGCGGGCGAACCAGGCTCCAGCGTGTGGGCGAGCCCCTCGGAAGCAAGGCGAGGGCCCCACACATCAGGCGGGCGAACCAGGCTCCAGCGTGTGGGCGAGCCGTCAGCGCGCCGGGCGAGGGCCCCACCCGTCAGGCGGACGCGTGGGCGAGCCCCTCGGCGCGCGTAAGGCCTCCCACTGTCAGGCGGGGCCCGTGTGGCAGGGAGCGATCCGGAAGGAGTCTTCTGGCCGAAGGCTTCCCCTGCTACGAAGGACAAGCGCATTCAATGCGACGTTACGCGCGGATAGACAGAAAAGATGATTACCGCTACAGTGACCTCTACGGGTCTGATCACCTGTCGCTGTGGCGCAGAAGAATTGACCGGCAGAGAGAGAGTTCGCCATCATCAGGCTGGCCGCCCACGTCAGGTGGCGCGAGCTGGGGCCCACCAGTCCTGTCACCGGCGTGTTCAGACGGGTCAGAGGCCACTTGCGGAGCACGCGAAGGCGGCGCCGTGCGGAACAGAAGCAGCACGTTTTCGTCTCTCCTGTCCCGTCCTTTTTGTCTTATCGACTGTACTGCCTACCCCCTCGGCTCTCTCCGCCAGTTCAAGGCTTGTATAAAAGGGGAGGAGAGAGATCGAGGAGGGGGTTCTGAAGTTTTACACAGCACTCTGTAATCTCACTTCCTCACAACCAACACAGAAAAGAGCTAAGGCTCGGCAGGAGTAGGACTATTACCCGCGAGGGGGTCCGAACCTGGGTAAACCCCGTGTGTTGCTCTTTGCTGCGTCCCACGCTCAAATCGAACCGAGCTCGGCTGATCGGCTAGCTACACAAAAGTCTGACCGGGGTGTGATCCGCAGTGGTTGAGCGGTGAGCACGCCATCAACAACGAAGGGTATAACTAGGGTACTGCTAAGACATTAGGTTCATAGCAAAATTTTCTAGCTAATGCATTGGCCAACCACCGGGGAAAAAAAAACTAAAACGGCAAAGGTTGTCAAATTTGTTGAACTCTACCAACAAATGGTAAGATAAACATTAGCATGCATTGGATACAAGAGAAGACACACACCCTTAGATCTTCCGGTGAAGATGCTTCAACTCGCTAGCCCCCATCCACCTTGTCCTTTTCCGAGGCATTGAGCTCACACATGCCGATGTACCCTTGGCACCCTCCAAAGGCCAGGCGGGCCAGCGGCAACGGTAGCTACCCACCCAAGTACCCAACAGGGCATGTGGACGCCACATGAAATCCATGGAACACGCGAAGCCTAGCCATGGAGCCAAGCTCGTCAAAATTAGCAGCACTGCTTCACCACCCGCGGAAACTATCGTGGCCGTACACACACACACACACAAGAACGTGACGACGCGACGCGCGGGCTCGGGAGTCGGGATGGGATGGAGCGCGCGGCGACCAGACCACACGCGGGCGGGGGATTGGGCGGACGCCCGGCACGCGGATTCTTCCGGATGGGGCGTGTGCGGCTGCCGCGCCCGCATCGTGTGCACGCCAAATTCTCTCGTCGCCTTCCTCGCCTCTCCCCCACGCTCGCCGCCTCCTCCTCCTACCCCCCGCGCCTTATCCCCCCGCTGGCCTCTCCGCGCCTCACCTCGCTACTGACACACACACACACACTGCCTCCCACTCCCAGCTCTGCTCAGCTCAGCTCATCTCACGAATTGCGAAACATACCTACACCTCTCTCTTTGTACTGCGTATCCTGCCGAGCTCGACTGATCAGCTGAGCTAGGGACACAGGTTAGGATGTGTTTCTTCTTGTTGATCTTCCCGTTCACTTCTTCACCGTGCTCAGGATGGTGAAACCACTTGCTAGCTTAGGTGTAGCTTAGGTTTTGATTTCGAATTGCTAGTGTTGTTGGTCGCGTTTGGTTGGCAAAATGGCTTTGTTTCTAGGGTATGGGAGAGAGTGGCGTAGATCTTAAGCGTCAACGACACTTGTGAGCGAGCTGTGACCAATTAACCACGGGATGCGTGTGGGTGGTGGTGCATGCAGGGCGATGAACATCTTGAACCAGCCCATCAACCCCGGCGGCCACCCGGTGTTCCCGGCCGCCAAGGAGAGCGTGCACCTGGCGCCGGCGTTGTCGTCGGTGCGGTTCGACTGCCTGTCGGCGCCGCCGGGCACGGCGGCCGTGGGGCGCTCCCCGCGGTGGCAGGCGCAGACGCTGCGCCGGGCCAGCAGCTTCGTCGGCGTCGAGCACGACGACCCCGCCGCCGCGAAGAGCGCGGCGCAGGCGCCGTTCCAGCCGCACACGCTCAGTCTCCTGCGGACGCTCCTGGACCGGGACGGCATGGGCTCGCCGCCAGCGACGGCGCCGCCGGTGCACGCGCTGCGGGTGGTGGTGTCGTCGGCGCTGGAGCTGGACGCGCGGCAGACGGAGCTCATCGCGCGCAAGATGCGGCGGATCACCGGCTTCGTGAACCTGACGATCGAGAACGTCGTCGACCCGTCCCTCATCGCCGGCTTCGTCGTCTGCTACGGCCCCGGCGACTCCCACGTCATCGACCTCAGCGTCAAGGGCCAGCTCGCCGCGCTCAAGAACCGCGTCGACTCCTCCGACCACGACGATCGCCTCCCCCCACGGACACCCGTGCCACTGAGCTGAGCTGTTCACGGCTTCACGCATCCATACGCATACCACGCGGGAGCCACCGCTTCACCGATCAATCACGCACGCCAACGTTGGCAACGCTCTTCCCGACGACAACAATTTTCCTACCTTAATGTTGTTGTAAACCGTGAGGTCCGATTATTGCTACCTTCTGCAGCTGAGCCTATGCCACTCTTGTATTATATTCCTTGTTCTAATTGTACATGATCGATGCGGAAAACAGCGAATACGCTGCTGCAACGCCACAGCTCTGTACTGTAAGAGAGCAGAGAGATTGATGTGAGGAGTAACATAGCTAAATGCCACCACTACTGTAATTAGAAGTATCCACTGTTACCAATGGATGAATGGTGGAAGAGTACTTGTGAATGAGAGGATTCATTAATTAAAGGCTTCTTATTTATGTTTCAGCGTTCTACACTCGCAATTACTAGCAGTATCAAGCATAAAACCTTCCGGAGAAAGAACTATAGATGTTACGAGCAAGCACAGCACATGGAAGAAGCAGCCACGCAGCAGATTGTGCAAGGATCGAAGTGAAGCTTAGCTGCGGTGGCAATGGCCGCGGGAACTATCACGTGCGGCGCTGCAGGGCCTCGTAGAGGTTCTTGAGAGCCTTGTCGTAGGACACGAAACCCATGAACCAGAACTCGTGGTTGTCCATGGTGGTGATCTGGATGTACCTCTCGGACCTGTTCCAAACGCTGGCGGAAGGGTTCACCGCCTTCACCTGGTTCAGCGGGAGCACCACCTGCAATTCAATGCAAGCAGATTCGCAGCAGCAGGTGAGACGAGACGATCGATCGCCATGGGGAAGAAGCTTCAGCTCCTTTGGTCTTTGAGTGGCTTGCCTTGTAGTACATGGGCTCCGCCGGGTGGGCGGCGGGGCCGTGGTAGGAGAGGGGGGAGTCGGAGCAGAAGGCGAGGCGGGCGGAGGAGAGGTAGAGCGTGCCGATGACGGGGCCGGAGGAGGTGGAGAGGTAGCACGCGTAGGCCTTGCGGAGTTGCTCGCCGGCGGGCGCGGCGCCGAACACCTGGTGGAACACCCGCTCGTGCCCGCCCTCCGCGTACACCTTCGTCCCCTGCGACAGCCTCGCCACCGCCGCGTCCGCCATGTTCGGCGCCGTCCGCACTGGCCAGCGATTCAGCGAAACCGCAGGTAGGTGAGCGGCTGATTGAGCATCCGGCGAATCCGGGTGGGGAGGGAGGGAGGGAGAGAGAGAGAGAGAGAGAGAGAGCGCACGGTGGTGCCAGATGTTGCCGGTGGTGTCGGCGGCCTTGCGGGTGCCGTCCTCCAGCATCTTGCCGTACCGCCCCAGCGCCTTCCTGATCGCTGCAACGGATCGACGAGTCAGTCACGCACAGCAAGGGGAGGAACCAACCAATCGATCAAAGAATTCAAAGACGATCGCGCGCTTGAATTTGGATACGCACAGTCGCAGGTGGAGGGGGCCGCGCTGGCCGGGGTGACGACCACGTAGGGGTTGCCCACACCGTTGCTGGCCGCCGTGACGGCCACGGCCGTGGACTGCGGCGGCGGCGGCGGCGCCGGGTACCCCGGCGCCGGAGACGACGCCCACGGCGACGCCATGCGACCACGGGCCACTCGACCAGCCCGGCACGTCGCTGAAACGCCGGCTCGCCGCTCGCGCCGGCCGATCAGGGCAGGCGGGGGGCACGATTGCACGAAGGCGACGCCGAGAAGGGGAATCGATCGGAGGCGAAGGTTCTCCTCTCGCGTTTACTTCGGCTCTGCTTGCTTGGGCGAGGGAAAGGGCAAGCGGGCGTGCGGCGCAGGTGAACGCTGATGATCGAGGCGTACGAATATTTGGGGGTTTGCGTCCGCGTCTGCCGCATGCGCCGCCCACTGGCAACCTGTTGCTGCCGGTAGTACCGGTGCGATGCGATGCCTTCACACGGAAGGGAAAAGAACGGCAAAGAAGAGGATTGTGTCTAGGTGCGGCCCAGCTATCGGGGCATGGGATTCCCCCGATGCCGAGAGATGGGCCATATGGTTTCCGATTCGTCTAGCTCCGTCCTCCACTGAGGCAAAACGGCCTCCAGCCCTCGTCAGTTTGAGCCAGCCCATCTGATGTTATGCGTTGTTCTGTCTGGCTTCACAAGTTCAGAACCGTCTAATCTGGGCACAGCTATTTCACCCGCGGTAACCTGAATAACCAACTCCTACCGGAAGCCCCATCAAAAAAAAATATAAGAACTCCTATCGGAGAGAAAGTTACCCCCGAGAGAAACACAAAGGTCTTAATCTTTCCATCCCACTGCAGCTTGAGCATTCGATTTGAAAAAAATTAGACAATGGTCTATAGATAACTATGGTACTAAAACATACGGAATGTATTTTTAGAACATTTGGTTGTGCTTGTTCATACGTGATGTTTTGTGACACTTGATATACATATGTGCAATGTGCTCGTACATATCTTGGACTCTATATACACACGGCTTGTTATTGCGTTGTTCGCTTTACCATCAACTCCGTGAAGACTCCCATCAAGGAAAAAAACTCCAAAAAGACCGTAACCCACTGGGAGCTAACATGGAGAAGCATCAAACTTATGTTGAAGGAGACGATGGCCTGCCATTCCTTTGTGAAGATGTAAAGGGTGGTTGCAAGGGAAGTGAATCATCTAACTTACTCCCACAAACTTTATGCCATTGACATGTGGGTCATGGCGCCACATGGATCCACATGCCAGTGACTCAATTACATAAACAATAAGTCAAAGGATTCGCGTTCAGCTGCGAGTGTGCGTCCATCATACCCAGAGCACCCGAACAATGCACCCAACTTCTTGCCTAAGGCAACATGCCTGCAATAGGGCCTCCCATACTGAGTGTTGGTGCATACATGTGCTCCATGTGTTCGCCAGTAGTCACCACTAGAGGTAGAGGGTGGTAAGGAGTCGAGCTTGACTACTTGAGCGAGGTTAGGTCTGGCTCGGCTTGACTTGGTCACGACCTGGCTTGGCTCAATTATCACACGAGCTATAGGAAAAGCTTGGCTCAAGCTCGGTCCAGCTCATGAGGACTCACGACCATATAGGTTTTAATAGGCACAGACACAAGTTTAAGTAGGCAAAAAAAACAAAGTTTCACATGTGCATTATTGAGAATTCCATACAAAAAAGGGATGGACCTTCCAATGCAAACAAGAAAAATTCTACAAGAACAAACACAAAGTTTTGTAGGAAAAAAACGAAGTTTCACATGGACATTAATGAGGTTCCACACAAAAACGAGAGACGAGCCTCCTCCTTGCCTTCATCTTCTCCAGATTCAGCGAGTCCCCACCTCGTACTCGCCCGACCGCCAAACTTGTTGGAGGAGGCCATCATCAAGAGAGAATAGGAGAATAGAGAGAGAAAGTAGATGGTATTTTTGCAGTGGATGGAGAATGGTGGCGTCAAACCGGCTAGCCGGCGACGGTGCTACTAGGGATGGCAATCGGGTCAGGTACCTCCGGGTCTAGCTTCTGTGGACCCGGACCCGAGACCCGATATATAGACCTGGACCCGGACCCGAAGTCATTCATGGGTCCAAACCCGGACCCAGACCCGAACCCAATGGGTACCCGAACCCGAATGGGTACCCATCGGGTCTAGTCTCAGCTCAATCAACAGAGAGGGGAGGGAAGCCGCCGCCGTTGGGGAGGAGGCCGCCCTGCAGCGTGCGCCGTTGGGGGATGAGGCCACGTCGCCATGGGAAAAGGAGGCCGCGCCGCCATGGGAAAAGGAGGCCGCGGCGTCGTGGGGGAGGTCGCGCCGCCGCTGGGGAGGGAGGGCATGCTGCAGTGGGGGAGGAGGCCGCATCGCCGCGCCGCCGTCGGGGGAGGAGGCCACGCTGCCGTGGGAGGAGGAGGCCGCGCCGCGCCGGGGATTGGGGGAAGTGGGGTGGCGTGGGATGGAGAGGTGGCTGAGGGGAGGCTGCCTGGGAAGAGAATGGGGGCGAGGCCGAAGGGAAGGGAAGGGATTGGGTTAGGGAGTGAGTCAGTGAGAGACCGAGAGTGCATGATATTGTGGCCCTACTTGTCAGCCTCTCCAATTCGGGTCCGGGTCTTGGTACCCATGGGTCCAAAACTAGACTCGGACCCAGACCCGGACCCGAAGCAAAATACCCATGGGTCCAAAGCTGGACCCAAACCCGGACCCATCGGGTCGGGTACCCGCGGGTACCCAGACCCATGGGTATTTTTGCCATCCCTAGGTGCTACCGCGTTGTAGGCCTAGAATCTCGAGTGTGTCTTGCATGGTCTAGGAGGAGCAAACCGGAGTGTTGTGCATGTCGTGGTGGACAGTGGCGGATCCAGGATTTTGTACTAGGGTTGTCCGATGTAATCCCGCAAATGTAACATACCAAATATAAATATAGAATTTATCAAAAGGACAGTGTGAATAGATAAATTTGCCTTATAGAATCTTACATACCTATAATTGCTCCGAGCCTCCGGGAATATTAGAGCTTACGCCTTCTCATTGCCATAAAAGTGTCCATTATGTCATTTTCATCCACTTTGAAGAAAATATCTCGCTCAATAAACGTAAGCAAACAGTCATCCAAAAGACTATCACCCTTCCTATTTCTTAACTTGCTCTTGACAAATTTCATTGCAGAAAATGTCCTTTCAACACTTGTTGTTGCCACCGGAAGAAGCAATATCAACTTAATAAGCAAATAAACCAAATCATAAACTATATGTTTCCTTGTTTCAACAAGCTTGATTGAGAGATCAACTATATTTCTTAGATCTTTGAAGCTATCAGCTTTTCTCATGTCATCAATGTAATTATCAAGTTGCATTTCAAGTCTTAACAAGTCAAGACTTGAAATGTCGGTGGGATAAAACTCAGCAAGTCTACGCACCTTGTGTGCATCAAAAGTAGCAAATGAGTTGGTAGGATTCAAGGCCGACATGCAAGAAAGCAACTCCATATTAACCTCATAAAATCTATGGTCAAGCCCTTGCTAGTTTGATCAATGACCCCAATGTATACCTCTCTTCTAAAGTGATCATCATTTGTTTGGTTTCGAGCAAACCGTCTTGATCTTCCATGAGGCACATAATTATCATCCATTTCAGGAACTTCGACACCATGTTCTCCTTTTTTGAACTCATGTGCATAAGGTTGTAATGGACCTTTAAGGATATATGCTCTTCAAACAGCATCTTCATCATTGAAAGGATAACTTGAAATGGATCGCCTTTCCGCTGGGTTTTGTGGAAGCTTATTGATATCATAAGCCGCCGACGGTGGTGGAGCAAAAGGTGGAGAAGGAGAAGGAGGTGGAGCAGTTGGAGCCTCCAATGCGCTTTCGCTTTCGTGTTCTTCATTTTGATCTTCTACCACAGTAGTAGCAGCCGGAGAAGGAGGTGTAGCAGCCGCCTTCTTTGATTCATGTTTCCGAAAAAGAGATGCAATATCTCCGCTCCTCTTCATATTCAACAATTCTACATATACATAGCACAAGCAATGAAACAAAAAAATTAAATAACTACATCAATTAGGATCAACTATCAAGCAATCAACAATTCAATTAAATGCCTAAATTCACAAATCACAATCCCACTGGCCCCTGCCACCGCCGTTATTCCCCTGCCCAGGCAGGCGGCAGCATGCCGCTGTTCCCCTAGGCGACTCAGCCACCGGATTCCATACAAAAAGGGGATGTACCTTCCAATGCAAACAAGAAAAGTTCTACAAGAACAAACACAAAGTTTTGTAGGCAAAAAACAAAGTTTCACAAGTACATTAATGAGGTTCCACACAAAAACGAGAGACGAGCCTCCTCCTTGCCTTCATCTTCTCCAGATTCAGCGAGTCCCCACCTCGTACTCGCCCGACCGCCAAACTTGTTGGAGGAGGCCATCATCAAGAGAGAATAGGAGAATAGAGAGAGAAAGTAGATGTATTTTGCAGTGGATGGAGAATGGTGGCGTCAAACCGGCTGGCCGGCGACGGTGCTACCGCGTTGTAGGCCTAGAATCTCGAGTGTGTCTTGCATGGTCTAGGAAGAGCAAACCAGAGTGTTGTGCATTTCGTGGTGGAGAGAAGAAAGAGAAGCAAAATGGATGAGGGAATAAAAGATCTTGTTAACGTGCCATAGTCCTCAAGTGCATATGAGCCATCAACGCGAAGAAGCAGCATGTCGAACGTGACAAACATTCATTGTATAGTGTTTCCCTAAAAACAATCATAGACATTGTTCCTTCTTTGTTTATTAATTATCGTCGTCCATCTCATTTGAAAATCATCATGCGTGACAAATATCGAAACTTATTAACATCGTTACACTAGAAGTCTGGGATATGTTGATGAACGAATATTTATTTTCTAAAATACCTGTGGTTCTAAGCACGTTGATAACCACATGATGACTTAAAATTCGCTATCCAAATATAAAAACAACACAAAAGACGAGTTGATCTGAATGCAAATGGAGTCATTACTGCAAGCCTGCAACTTGAAACCGCTGCTTTGTGTGAAATTTCAGACCAAAAATCAGACTTCATGGATCCGTCCTTCAAATTTCTTCAGAAAAAAACGCTAGGCACGTGCGGCAAATGGGACGGCGGTGGAAGCCGGTGTACGGTGTACCACAATCCGGCCACGACGCGGTCGCACAGGGATCACGAGCTAAACGAGACCGCGCACGCCCGACTCCAGCACCGACGCCTTCAATTCCAGGTCCACACGGACAGTCGGCGACTCGGCGCCCCGCACCGCATGTGTGAACCCGTCAGACCCAAGCCCACGCAAGGCCAAAGGCCCACCCGGCCCAAGCTCCGACGTGTCTCCGCGGCGCTGACCTGGCCGTCCCGGTCCGACGTGGCGCGCCCCTCCCGCGGGCGAACCCCCTTCCCGCCTCCCGCCCGCTGCGTGTCGGAGCGTGCCTCGGCTCGCGCGCCTACGCGCTCCACGCTCCCGCCCCCGCGCGCCACACGCGACACGGTCGCCCACCAATCAGGAGCCGCGAACCCGCCCGCGCGTGCGCCCACAGATCCCGCTTCGCCGCACGGGATCCCGCATTTGCTTCCACGTCGGACGCCACGTATTTCGAGCGCATGGGGAGGCCGTTGCGTCTCGGGATCCTTTTTCGTCTAAGGGTCGCCCACCAATCAGGAGCCGCGAACCCGCCCGCGCGTGAGCCCACAGATCCCTCTTCGCCGCACGGGATCCCGCATTTGCTTCCACGTCGGACGCCACGTATTTCGAGCGCATGGGGAGGCCGTTGCGTCTCGGGATCCTTTTTCGTGTAAGCTTCCGCTTCTTCCCCCAATCCGAACACCCCCCTGGACCTATTAGTACGCGCACCACCCGTTCGTCGCCGCCGCAAAGATCGCCTCGCCCCCGCCGCGTGATCTGCTGCCGCTACTGCTGCTGCAATTTGTCACCGATCCTGCGGAGGAGGGGGAGCTCGTGCGCGGCGGATGGCGGCGGCGGCGGCCTCCGTGCGGGGGTACAGCCCGGCGTCGCCGTCTTCGTCGTCGGCGGCGCTGTCGACGACACGGGTGAGGCTGCGCGTGCCGGCGTCCTTCGCGCCGTCGCCGAGGCGGGCTGCGGTGCGCGTGCGGGCTGTGGTCGCGGACGTGCCCCGGGGGATGCAGCTCCGCCGGCGGGAGGAGCGGGAGGTCGGGTTCTTCGGCGTGGAGGAGGATGAGGGGGTGGAGAAGGTTGGGGAGGAGAAGGTGGAGGGGTGGATACGGGAGTCGATCGCCGAGATCGTGCGGCACATCGGGGAGGCGCCGTTCCTGGTTCACCTGTTCAACGACGGCCGGGACGGCGGCGGCCACGTGACGGTGCAGCGGGAGGCCGCTTCGGCGGAGGCCTGGCCGGAGGTGCGGCGGCGTTGGTCCGCGGGCGGGCAGCCGCGGCCGGACGGGATCATCCTGGTCGAGCAAATCGCCGCCGCCGTGGTCGAGGACGGCGCCGGCTCCGCGGCTGAGGCGGCGCGGCAGGTCTGGGGCCTGGTGGTGCAGGCCCGCGGGATGGAGTGCGCCTCGTGCTACGTGCTCGACACCTGCCGCGTGCGCTCGTCGTCCGGCCTCTGCACCCACTTCTGCCTCGCCCGCGCACAGTGCTTCGGCGAGTCCCTCGAGCTCCAGCTCCGCAACGCCTGGCTCAACCGCCTCTCCGGGCGCAGGTAGCCGCCGCCGCCGCCGATGTACTAGTACAAGTATCGAGCCATCGATGACTGCCGCCTCGACTTCCAAATCAAACAACGCGAAGGCGATACCTCAGGTTTCTTTTGGGAAGAACAAAGAATTAGCATGGTGATCGAAAGAGAAGAGCAGATCGGTTCTTTTCTCGTCTTTTCCCTGAGCCCGCGTGAGGGAATTGTAATCGAGGATCTGGATTTGTACAGATTATTCATTGCATTGCTTGATTATTGAATCAAGAGCAATTTGACCGAGGCGACGGCATGGCCTCTACTAGCAAATTACTAGTGTTCTCAACAAAAACTTCCGAGTTCTTGATCTGGTGCAAGTTCTTGCTTCGGTTGCAACCGAAGTTACCACATGCATGATTTACGTATGTTGTCAATGACGGCGAAGCGCGCTCTTTTTGACCCTTTTAGAGGCGTCCTACGACAGCATTTAATCCGGTAATAATGAAAGGATTCGGGGACGAGAAGGCAGCACTGGGGGACATAATTAATGGCGGGAACGTGGATTGCCGGCCCCATGGCTTGCCACTCCGCGAGATCTTTTCCTCGCTTCGGCGTCCGCGGCAAGTCGCTTCTGACGACGACGCACCAACCTCGCCGTGGCGGCGCCTTGACGACTGGAGCGTTGGGCCGTGCGAGCTACGAGTGTTTTGCATCTGCTACCGGAAACACCAGGAGGTCCCGGAAAGAGGGATGCGAGTAGGATCCGCGTGGCCACTGACATATGGGCCCAGGCCCACATGTCAGTGACCCAACGTCACGGCCGTACATCCTCGTCCATGCGACTCACCTGCGGGTTGCGAGTCTGCATCTTGCTGAATTTTCTGCATTTTATTCAAATATTCACACGTCGGCTTGGACGAGTTGGAAGCGAGCCAGGCCATGGCAGTCAGCAGATAGGAGCAGCAATCGAGGCGCCGCGGCGAGAACTCTTCCGTTCGCGCGCGTCGACCCGGCAAAGCTGACCGTCCAGCTCGGCTTGCCTGAGCTGACCGCCATCCTGGTAAATTTTTCTGACTCGAGTGCCACTTCAACCTTCTCTTCTCCAGTGTGTTCAAGGACCTTTTCTCGTGTCTCTCGGGGACTCGGGGTTAGATTTCTGCATATCAAGAACCAGATTGACCTCCGAAACCCCAGCAGCATGGCAACACACATTGATCGACAGATCACGCCCTATGACAAATTTGACAATCCGGAGTCCCTCTGGAGCATCTGGTTAGAGCGAAATAACCGGATTTTTCATAATGCCAACTGTACCCCCAGCTTTCTACAACCAGTTCTTAGATACCCTGCGCCTTTGGGAGGCTGCAGGCGCGCCTTTTGTAATTAATTAGCCTTACCTTTTGCCCGTGGGGGGAGGGGCCAAATTCTTCCCCCCACCCTGTAATCTACTTCTCGCTTTTGAATACACGGCAGTTCTCCTGCCTTACTTCAAAAACAAATTTGACAATCCACATCCCACAATAGCACACTCCTATGGCAATCTACAACAGCAGACTGCAGGCACCATGAAATGCATATCCTCCGACGGGGGTTACACACACGCTCTTATTTTTTGTGCTCCTAAGATGGTTCTGCGCGCCCTCGAACCAAGCGCGATTTCAGGAGCGCCACGACAATATACACATGATCAAGATTCAAGAGGAAACAGCACACGCCATTGAACAGCGTTGCGAATGGACACAAGTCCTATTTCGTCGTCGTCATCATCCCGAGCCTTATTAGAGTGCGACGGGGTACACCTTGCGGGACGCAGGCATGCGGCGGAGCTCCTAGTAGCCACCCTGGATGAAGGCGTTGAGCCGGTTGAGCTCCTCCCTGTGCTCGCTGACCACTGCGCGAACGATGTCTCCAATGGAGACCATCCCCACCATTCCTGTGCCTTCCTCTATCACCGGGATGTGCCTGATGCGCTTCTCTGCATGTCGCCATTGGCATTCCAAGTTGCAGGTTCAGTTCAGTGCTTTTGCACAACAGTGTCAAATGACATAAAGTATTTATGCTGGTTACCTGTCATCAGCTGCATCGCTTGCAGGACTCTAGTATCAGGTTTCACCGTGATCAGCTTGTTCTGTCAAAATGATGCTTCGTCAGTCGAGGTTTCTCATCCAACTAGTTCTTTCTTCAAATGATAATAGCATGTGTACTAGTAATAATATTTAGAGCTTTCGCTTTCGGCACAAAGTGCAAATGGAAATAAAAGGGAACATGATAAAGAGAGGTGGTACCTCTTCAGTCATGATGTCTCCAACATTAGTTGACTTGGAAGATCGTCCTTGCACTATGATTTTTCGGAGATAATCTGGAACGAAAGACAAAGCATCAAATTCAGACGTTAGATGCGACAACCATTTCCAAGGTCAATGTTGCTTATAAGCTGGTCAGGTTTCATGTTCTGTTCTTTTGACTGGAAGAATTTGTTCTATTCTCGAGAACATCACGCTGGCCGTTACTATTCAAGAGATTGTGAAATATGGGAATAGGACAGTGGCTCAACTTGAAACTATGTAAATGATCAAGATCTCTGATTGGGTTGCTTGTAATTGGCCATCCTAAATGGTTCATCTGGATTTGAAATATCCTTTTATGATAGTTGGAGGTCAAAGGTCAGAGTACTGAGGCACAATAATAAATGGTTTGGGTACACATTTTTTACCCCAGAATTCCCTCAGCACGGCATAAACCACTTTGTTATATATGGCATCGGCTAGGTCCCAGGCAGGGCGTGAACTTTGAGTTTCCTACTAAGGTGTCATTGCAATCCGCGAGATGGGAAGAAGTACAGACGAATATTCAAGTACTTGCTCTTATCTTAGTCCTCTAACGCCCACACCTGGCTCAAAAAGTGGTAAGAAGAGAGAGGAGGGTGCTTTGCGCAACGAGCCACTAGCGGATAAAGAAAGAGGATAGATCTGTCCTTCCCAATCGGATAATAAAGGAAGACACAAATAGATGTATGAACAATTCATATCATATAGCACATAGAAACTGAAATAGCTACTAATCTTGTACTATATAAGGAACTGTATTTTCCATTACACACACAGCTTACAGACCAAGTACGCATAATAGGTCATTACCTCTCTCAGTAACAATGCCAGCAATTGCTTTATCTTGTCCAGGTTTGACAACCACCAGAGCCCCCACATTGTGTTGTGTCATCTGACATAGGAGTTTTATCATTCAGAGAAAAATAATTGCCTATTGTAACAAGTAATATGACAGCAGAAAACACATACCGATTTGACAGCTTCATAGACACTGTCATCTGTGGTGCACCAGAGCCAAGAGCCATCAGCACTCTTCCCTTTAGACTTCAAGATATCTGCCACAGTGGCAGTCTCAAATCCACTTTCCTCAAGTTGAGCAGAAGAAACTGACATGAGTCGCGAAAACACAGCAGGTAGCATGGCTGGTTTTGAAGTATTGATGTGTTTTAGAACAGCAGATTTGAGCACACTGCCATGCGATCCAATAGCTTGAACAGCTCGATGCATTTTTCTTCTGTGCAAGATCAAACATCAAAAGAAACAATTACTTTTTGAACTGAGGAAATGTCTGTCTGACATATGGCGGCTTCTATATGACACTGATTTATTTCTCATTTTTTAATGCAAATGGTGTATATTATACATAATTATAAATACCAAATAATTCATCTAAGATTAAAGATGGCCTGTATAGCTTAATAGTTGAAATTTGAATAATATACAAAACAAAGTCTCAAATCCAAGATGCTCAGTAAAGTATCAAGAGACCCAAAAAAAATTAATCCCAGATATGACTATGTTAATCATATCACAAATTGGTTCTTTCAGGCAGATCTCGTCACAACTAGTACACATTATCACAAAAGAAAAAGGAGGCAAGGAGTGGTGGGAAAATAATGGTGCATCTCGCAAAGTGACAATTACCTAGCCCAAGACATAAAACTTAAAAGAGATCCAAAGTAGCAAAGACAGAACCAGGGGATACTAACATAACATCCAAAGTCCAAACTTGACATAAGTTTTTACTAACATACGTCATAAAATCAAGGGCATAACAGGCAGCGAAGGAAGAAGCTCATTAGTTAATTCGCATGACAGGTTTCCTTTTTCATTCTAAGCATTAGGAAGAGAACGACAGTATAAAGAAAAAAAGGACAGCCTAAAAAAATGAGTGATGAATTACTTGACTGCAATGAGGTGGGCTTGCACAAATACAACTCAAACAGAGTAACTCATAACCATACAAAGGACCGATACAGAGAATTGAAAAGAAAACAACAAGAAAGACTAGATAAATAGTTGTGCTTCATCAATAATGAAGTTTGCACGCTATTCTGCATAAACAAACAACCCTATCTCAATCCTACTAGGAACGCCATATCAAAGGAGAGGTAGCTTCCAGTGTGCTGATGCAATGAAAAGGACACCTAGCTTATCATTTTGTGGTCTGGCCAGACGAAGATAATGCAAAATTTACGCACAACAAAATTTAAAATAATAGCAAAATTTAAAATAATAGCAGTTTACGCACGCAAAAATTGTTGAATCGCCAGTTGAGAACTGAACCAAGTTCTTCAGCCAGCTAACAACATGGTCGTTGGAGCATGCCCTGCCTATAAGTCAGTATTCATATTGACCTACTTTTTAGGGAATTCACTAGAGATAATATATTCACCCCAACTTGATGTAAACTCCTGACACAGTCCGGTCCATTAATACATTTTAATAATCATTAGGTGGGAGTGCAATGGAGAAAAATAGCTTGGAAAACTAATGATGTTTATCAAACCACAAACATTTCTTTTATGTCACAATCAAACCAATAAGGAATCACCAATAAACAGAGAATCCAACATTCCAACTAATGTCGTCTCCCCTCAGAATACTAAACACTAAACTACATGCACCTAGTGTGTCCATGATAGTCAATTTGGTGTAATCAAATCACTGCAGCAATGAGAATTAACTTAATAAATTAATCATAAAATGCAAAACAAGGTGACATGCCTGCCTCAAAGGAATTTTGAAACCATAATGTTTTTTGAACTTCTGCAGCTATAAACAAATTGCAGATAGTGACTACAGAGCATCACCACGAACACAAAAATGGAATAGGCATAGGAATGAATTAGTACTTCCCGTAAAAATGGAATCACAGAAACGATACTTTCAGATATAGTAGTTCAGTACATGGTCATGTAGCATGGCAAATCAGTATTCATTTTTTACTTGCAGTTTAGGGGATTCACTAAAAATATGTTCACCCCTACTTGATGTACAGTTGGACACAGTCCAGTCCACTGCTACATTTTAAGAATCATTAGGTGGGAGCACAATGGAGAAAAATAACTTGGATTGACAGTTGATTGCGAGTTAGCAAATTGCAAATATTTATTTTATGTCACAATCAAGCCAATAAGGAATCACCAACAAACAGAGAATCCAGCTAATGCCGTCTCCACTCAGAACAATAAAAGACTTAAAATTCCATGCACCTAGTGTGTCAATGGTAGTCGATTTGTCATTATTGAATCACTGCAGCTGGGAGAATCAACTGACGATATGTATCGTAAGCTGCAAAATCAGGTGTGACACGCCTTCCTGGAAGGAACCTTGGAACCGAACTAAGCTTTTACTTTTAGTTTTACTTCTGTAATTACAAGCAGTTAAAGAGCATCACCACGAACACAAAATGGAATCGCCACGAAAAGGGAAATACTCACGCAGCACTCTCCAGGAACACTGAAAAAAGACACCATCTCAGTTTAGCGCAAGAACATCAGGCACAGCACGTGCATCAGTTACAGTACCAAGTGTGAGCGTATCGACCCAATCCCCTCGCTAATTCCCAAACATACCACACAAAGAAAACGGGACAGGAAATGAACAGATCAAGCACTGAAAGGCAGAAGAAATCAAGAAATCATGTTCCTTTGTCGCTCATACCAACTTTCGTTTCTTTCCTTGATAAGAACTTTGGCTAAACTGAAGGTGGATAGGACAGCAGCACGGCTCCTGCTGCACGAGAGCAGGGCTGTGCTCATTTCTTCAGGCAGTCAGGTAAGGAAGAGCAGATCGTACCGAAACGAAGACGAACACTACGAAAGCACAGCTCTTTGATCCTTCCTTCTTAACTCAAGAAAGCGTTCGGTCAATTGACATACAAATCAACGCCACGACTCCTTTTGTTTGATCTTAACAACATCACGGCTCTAGATCAGCCAGCTGGTGGCGCGAGAATGAACAAGTAATCGATTGATGCGGTTCTACTTGCACTTAGGAGTGAGGGAAGGAGCTGATTCATTTACCTGCGAGACTTCACTCGACCGAGCTCCGGAGGAGATAGGAGTGTTGGGGGAGGGGGAGATGAGGCAGGAGTGCAAGAGGACACTTGTTATGATGGGAGGCGAGGTGAGGAGGTGACGAGCTCTCTAATTAAAGTGACATCTCTCTGTCTCTCTCCCTCTCTCCGGTGGGGTGGTGAAGTCATGTGCCGTCGGCCTTATCCACACAGGATTGTCTGCTCCTCTCTTTCAGTTCTTTAATTTCAGTGCGGATTGCAGCCATAGCAGGGAATATGAATACTCCTGTACAGCACTACCCAGTCTTAAATTTATCCTAAGTTCAAATTTTAAAACTTTATCTACAGATAATTTTTAAATTATTTAGGTTGAAAAAATAAATATCGTATAGATAGATTTGTCTTAAAAAAAACTTTCATAACATTATAATTTGTAATCCATTATAAATATTTAAAAGTTTTTTAGCTCAGAGTTGTACTTTGAAGACCGTGTCAATGTCCAAACGACTATTATTTTATAATGGAGGGAGTAGTAACTCTCTTTGAAAGACGAAAAGATATTATATTTTCTAAAAATAAACTGTGTTCTATGAAAATTATGAAAAAATGCCATGAAATTTCTTCATTCTCAAATCACTATAGCTGGTTTCTTTTATTGGCATCTCGAGTGGGAACTCCGATTTAGACTAGGGCCTTGTTCTTTTCAGCGTATCGTGCCGTTGCGTATTACTGTAGCAAATTTTGTTATTTTTATACAGCTTATATGTTGTGATAATTTGTAACGAATTTTTTCGTGGCTTTTAGTAGTCCTTTCAAAGATCCTAAAACTATTTTTTTATTATTTTTTTATAATTTTTAGGCCTCTTTTCTAGGGCTATCAAATTTGCTACATCTGGGGTGGCGGGAGCAGGTGCCATTTCGGGTATTTCTTCAAACTGTGGTTTATTTTATAAATTATGATTTAACAATGGATTATTTTGGGTATTTTTCCCAAAATCTATAGCTCTACTCCACTGATTTGTCTGACCATCGCCAGTGGCAACGTGGTTACCTGAAAGGGGAAAAAAATTCATGGCATAGGGTGCCACGTGAGTACCGTGGCATCTATTTCTCTCTCTCTCTCTCTCATCTCCTCCCTTTCTCTCTATATACTCTCTTCCCTCGCATCTCTCTCCGGATGCCATTGTGGCACCTTATGCCATGAAATTTTCTTCCATTTGTAAGCAGGGAGTGGCAACGATCGAGCTTGGCTTGGTCACCAAATGAGCTGTTGAAAGAGAAAGCTTGACTCGAGCTCACCTCAGCTCTTAAGGACTTGTGAGTCTGATCAATAAATTGATTGACGCTATAGGGTTGGAGAATTGGGGGTTTTAAGGGCTTGGTCGCAGGGAGCTTTCAAGGGCCTTTGTTGGGCTGCGTTAGGGGTAGTTTGCAGCCGCAGGTAGTGATGATCGACTGACAATAGATGTTTACAACTTCCGGAGTCACGAACCACGAGCCACGAGCGAGCCAACCTCTTGCTCGGCCTAGCTCATTTTTTTTATTGCGTAAGGAAAAAAAACTTGAGCTTAGACCTGTTGGCCTAAGTACCAGTCAAGCCAAAACCAAGATGTGAGCTATATTGCCAGTGATACCTGCAGGGAACAAATTTTGATCAACAACATTGTCTAAGGTCTTGTTTGTTTTAGCTGAAAGTTTCTGAAAACTTTAATCTAAAAGGTTGTAACCACTCGAAAGATGTCTTAAAGAGCTTAAAAAATATAATTTTTTGACAAACTCTAGAAAGAACTATTTTAAAACCCATACGAAAATGACTACATAGTATTATATCATTTGGCTTATACAAAATAACAAATTTTAATTTAATTTAATCTGAAACAAACAAGACCTAAACAAAATAAAACTGACATGGCGACCCGCACACTTCTTTCTCCACCGATCCCCTAGAGGCCACCGAGAAAAAGACTTGCGGGATTGCGGCTGCGCCTGAATTGCTTTCTCTTGTTGCGGCTGGTCCTGGAGAACCTTGGAAGCAGATAATGGTTAACCTATATGCTGTTGTTTGTGTCAGTCATGAAGTTTTTTAACACGCACCCCAATTGTTTTTAACCATTGATCTAGTCTGATCCAATGGTGTTTATGAGATCTGACCATGTTTTCTTTGACTTTCTGATGACTTTTTCCATTTTCGATGGCTTATTCCCATGTGCAAGGGTGTGAAAGCACAACCATGCGTTATAGTTGCCAGCTTTGCGAAATGAAGAGTGCTGCCTACGCTTGCCGCCCTCGTCGACGCCCGTCGCCGTTAAACATTCATTCCCATGTCTTTATCGGCAACTGGACCGGTCGACAATTACACAGTCGTGTCCGCCTTGGGACGCGCAGCGACGGTGGGGGCCTAGGACGCATGGCGTCGCAGGGCGACGAGCATGCAGCCACGACAGCGGGGGGCAAGGGGACGTGCAGCGGCTGTGTTGTTGGACACGCATGGCGGCACCGGGCAACGAGCGCCGCGGCTGCCAGGGGGATGCACAGCGGCTGTTGGGACTGGGGACGCATGGCAGCCCCGGGCGACGAGCGCGTGACCACGAGGGACGCGCCGTAGTGGTGGAGGTGGGGGACGCATGGCGTCGCCGGGCGACGAACGCACGGTCGCGTGCGGCGGTGAGCGCGAGGCGGCAGTGGCCGGAGCAGCGCAACGGCTGTGTTGTTGGGGACGCATGGCGGTGCCCGGCGAGCGCACGGCTGCCGGGGTGACGCGCAGAGGCGGTTGGGGCCGGGGATGCTTAGCGGCGCCGGGTGACGAGCGCGTGGCCTCGTGGGGATGCGCAGCGGCGGTTGGGGCCGGAGACGCATGGCGGCGCCGGGCGACGAGCGCGCGGCCACGGGGGACGCGCAGCGGCGGTGGAGGTGGGGACGCATGGCATCGCCAGACGACGAACGCACGGTCGCGTGCGGCGGCAACCGCGTGGCAACAGTGGCCGGAGACGCACAGCAGCTGGTCGACAAGCGCGGCGGCGCTGAGGACGCGTAGCAGCGAGCGTCGGCGAGTGCGCATCGTATCATCTTACGAACCCACATAAACCATACGATGGACGATGCACGATTAATCCCCATGGGGGTTGAGAGGGAGTACACTAGAGGCCCCGTCATGCTTGTGTCATTCCCAGTAGCAACAATTGGATCTATCCCATTAACCTTTTTAAAGAGGCAAAACTTAACCGGAAGTACAGTGAACCCACAGCTTAATCACGTGTGGAATCACCGGCCATATGTACGACGCTCATGCACCTAGAGCTAAACAAGATAAATAAAAGATCAACAATAATTAACTTGCTCTCAAAGTGCTCGCCCGCCAGTGTGCTATGTGCATGTACCGCAATCAGATCCAAGTTGCTGAACAAATCCAGGCTCGTACTACTGTTGTACTGGAGTGATAATTGCGAGCTCGGAGTATACACGAAGCAAGAAAGCACGCCGAGAGGAAGCACTGGACAGCGGCGAGCCCCCTCATCGGCAACGCCGATGCAGCATTCAGCAACAGCACGCACCGGCGCGGCGGCGCCCACGGATCGCGCGGGTCGGCGTCACGGGCGCACGTAAACAAAAGACGCATCGCCATCCCTCCCGGCCCGGCGCGTCGCCGTCGCCGTCGTCGTCGCGGCCGGAGTATCGGTCGATCGCCGAAGAGATGAGACGGTTGGATGGCGGGCAGGCTCGACGCGTGCCGTGACCTCTGATGCCGACGATCTAACCGACCATGATGGCACGGGTGAAGTTTTTTTTTTTCCAGCGAGAAATCGACTAGCACATGTAACCTTGACAGTTATTATAAGTGCTTGTATCCGTGCTCCGTTCCGGACAAATCTAAAGTGCGTTTTTTTAGAAAAAGTTCTTAAAGAATTTTCAAAAAAACAATCAGGTCTTGCTTTCTCCCCCAAAATGCCTTTGGTTGGAGAGAAAATAGATTAGGAAGAGAAAGTTTAGATTTAGAGAAGTTAATACCTTATTTCGTTAAAGGAAAGTAGGGAAAGGAAAGGAAAAATTACCACTTAGACAAAGAAAAGTTTCTTACCGACCCAGGTAAAATTCTTCCCATGTACTTTTACTCCTCTCCTTTCCCATCTATTGCCAAACAAACTATCACTCTGGCGCAACCACAGCGCAGCCTCCGCGGCGCGGCAACCGACACGACGCAACGTGGCTCGGAACATGCTACACAACGCGGGCGCGGCGGCGAGTTCGGCGGCTTGAACGCATGGTTGCCGACGACCACCACCACTTCGGCCAGCCGCCATGACTTTGGTGGTGCCACCTCGGTATGGGCGCGATACGCAACCACAAGCGCGGCGTGGCGGCAAGGGCGCGAGCTACGGTGTTCAAGGACGTTCGGTGGCTTGGTCACCCTCGAGGAAGCCGATGAGCGACATCCAACTTCGGGAGGGGAGAGGAGAGGGTGAGGAAAGGAAGAAGAACTTATTGCTTTCAAATCTAAAATTCAGTGACTTTATTGAAATTTTATAGGCTGTTTGGTTGCCTGCATCCAAAGAGTTTTGCATCTAGAGATACAAAACTAGGGTATTTGGTTGTCTTCTCACCCATCTGAATCAGGGTCTCCAGATGCAATTACCCCCTGCGGGCCAGGCTCTAAAGATACGACCAAATTGGGCATTTCCCCAGAGCCAGGCTCCGCGGATGCAGCAACAACCACATGCACGACACATTTGATTCATTTATTTGTTATATCTTTTGATTAGTATTTTCGATTACCGAACCGATTTAAAAAATGGGTTATTGATATTTTTTTCGAACAAAACGAGACCACACTTGCCATATAAATTTTAAAAGTTTAAATTTTTCATTTTTGAATTTATTTATTTATGAGACTTTCTTTTGAATTTTTTTATTTTTGTAACTGATTTTTTGTTATTTTTATTTTCTAGAATTTATTTTTAAATATGTTTCATCCCTCTTTTGAATTTCTCCATACCATTCTCTCCTTAGTGCAGTCAACCAAATAACATCTCTACGCAGCCTGTACAATCTCATACATCTAACCAAACAACAACCATTTGCATCATCTCAGCGTGGCTCCAATCAGTCTAGCTCGGCTTATACAGCGTGGTTCAACTGAGAAGGCAACCAAACAGCCTATTACATGTTAAGGGTCAGTTGGTCTCGGCATAAATCTTGGCGTAAACCCAACGGTTGCAGATGTGCCTGTAACCACATTCCACGTACACATGGGAGATTGCATTTCCTTTTTTTCCCTCTGCTCTTGCGCTTCTTTCTCGTTGCCATGCTGCTACAAGCCTCTCCAAATATATGTACGGTCCATATATGTCCATGATTATTAAATGTACTCTAAAATGTGTGCTTTGTTTCACTTCCTCTCCCAACACGTTTTCTTTTCTAAAAAAAAAATAAATTTCCTGTAGAAGGCGGCTACACCATGTTATATATTTGATTCAGCATCTAACAGTACGATATTCGGCACTTCGCCCTCCTGCCTCCATCTTCACCTCTACTTCGTATGCCTCCCTCGCCGCCCGTCATCTCCGGTCACCACCCACGGTCGAATGACTCTCTCGTGCCTTGCTGCTCCGCCCCTTCCTCCTGCCGTCACATTGGACTTGTCCATCCTAATTCCAACTGTCATCATTGGTCCATTCGTTGATCATCAGCCCATCGCTTTTGACCATCCTTATGACTCTAGCAGCGTAATCGCTGTGTTGCCACCCTCTTCCCCCAAACCCTCCCACCATCGAGCCATCGCCTCCTCGCCTTCCTCTAAGATCGAGGTCACGGTCAACCTATTCTCCGAACTCAAATACTTATTTGGCATGGTACGAGTTAGTTACGATCTCGTAGTTAGCCCGGCCCTATATTCCTTCGGTAGGTCGGTTCATCAACACTATATAAACCGAGCCCCTACGGCGTGTAGAGAGGCATGACATATACGCACGAGGTTTTTGCATAGTACCTCTTGTACACCCATAATCTCGCCGAGACTTGTTTGTCTCGTCGAGCCACCTCTTGTAATCATCTTCGATCTATAAGAAAGGCTGGACGTAGGGCTATTATCTCTCCCGAGAGGCCTGAACCAGGATAAAAACCCCTGTCTCCTGTTCGTTGTGGTTCGTGGTTGTTCGGCGTGTCTCCTATCTCACTCTTAAAGAACCTTAGCGACTTGAGATCGATATCTCAACCGTCGACAGGTATAATGTTTTTAAGCATTTCTCTTTCAGTTTCTAGACAACTAGGTCCTTCTTTCTCCTCTTTCCCTCTCCTCTATACTGGCTATGCCGATTGCCAATCCGCCACCTGCCGGTACAGCCACTAGTGACCACCGTCTGGGACACAACCGACCACGTTGGTGCGTGTGGTACTGATGCATCAGCCATAGAACATGGTTCAACGTGGTGGATCCAACTTGAGTGGTATGGTCAGCTTAGCCAAGATGGAGGAGAGAGGAGAATGAGGAGGGGAGAAAGAATGACCTTACTTTTTCTAAAAGTTTGAGATTTTTGCAAAACGATGTTTGAGAAAGATGAGCGAATTTGAACATATAAACATATAAACATAGCCGGTGGTCACCAAAACATAGAGCGTCACGATTCACGAACATGTGAAGCTGCATTTATACGTGTGAAACATCCCTGGAGAAAATATTCCGGTCAGTGTTGTGGTCCGTGGATTGGATGGGCTAGGCATGGATTCCTAGGGATTCCTGTATCTATGCGCAATCGTGGACTCGAGCTGGGTCCCGTGACTCCTGTCTCGTGCGGTCGTGCGCGGTATTTTCTAGGCACAACACAGTACACACTATCTGAATGATGGGAACCCAAACCATGATGCAATTTACAGGCATCAAGAGTGGTGAACAAACTTGTTTGTTTATTTGGTGCAACTTGTTTGTGAAGGCAGAGGAGAAGGGTGGGTAGGCCACCGGAGGTTTGGAGGGGAAGGTGACCACTGCTATGTTCTCTAGCTTGGCCTCCACAAGCATTATCTTTTTGTTTTTTATTACTTCTTCAATTTTGTTATGCTAATTCATAGCCTTTGCTTCAACGTCTTTTTTTAGAGGGACTAGGGGGAAGGGAATGGTATACCCTTTCCAACCAAACTAGTGGTACAACTTATCTAACTCAGTTCACCCAGCCTCCTCTCTTGCCCTCGCGCCTCTCCAGTGCCACCCGCTGCCGACGGCGCTGCCCCGCTCCGCCCCTTCCCTCCCGCTGCAATGTCTAACCCTAAGTACAGACACTAGCGACAATCCACCTATCGCCATCGCCCGGCCGCCTTCAACAAGACAGTGGCTCTAGCGCCTCATCGTTCCCTCCCCCAATTTCTACCCCATCGTTGTGTCGCCACCACCCTAGAGAGCACCCCCCGAACCTTGAATCAAGGGGGAAGTGCGGCACCAATGAGGTTGCGAGGTTGGAGAAAGAAAGCGCGATGAAGAAGATGGTGAGGAAAACTAGCAGTTTTTTTTGTTGGAGAAATTGGATACGGAATACCAAATCCGTCGACCACACACTGACACGGTATACATCTTTGGCTACTAATCACTGTAGCAATTTTTTTTATAAAGCTCACAAAAATTTACTACCCTACAAAAGTGTTTATGAGATGAAACTAAATGTATGATTTTCGTTTGCCCAGTTAAAATGGTTCAAATTATTTTTGTCGAAAATGTTTTAAAACTTTGACTTAGGACAAATCTGAAATGTTAATTTTTTTTAACAGAAGGAGGTAGTATATAAATAGTAAAATTTAAGCAGAATTGGTCATTGTCAATTAACTGATAATCGAGATTAATTTTAGTTACTTAAATTTGTATATTTATAAGACTAAAATCGCACTTACAAGTATAAACAAAGTACAAATTTCCTATTTTGACTTCGTGTTTATGCTTCTGCTCGATTGCGATTGTGTCGTTGCAGCGGGTTCATCAAACGGCGGCGCCATGCGGCATGCACTCATGAAATAAAACTGTGTTTGGTTTTGGTGTCTCGGGTGGTCTCATCCGGCACAACGTCATTTTTTTTGTTTGGTTTACATTGTTTGGATCCATTCGTCTTTGTCGCTTTGATCACCCATAGTATTCCATGATGGTCGGCTTCGTGTGGTGCCAAAAGACAAGCTTTGCTCGTCCGTCTCGACACCATCGATCCCCATGAGCCTTCCACCTCTTCCCTCGCACGCCTCCTCCTCTCCTCCGGCAAGAGGCCATGATCTAGTGCCACCCCTCCACCTGCTCCCCCCGTGAGCCTCCTCCTCCCCCGGCGCCGGCCAGCCCGCCGCCGCCATGACCTAGCGCCGCCCCCTCCAGCACCTCCTTAATTTCCCCGCTCGCCTTCTCCTCCTCCTCCCCTGTGCTGTTAACATTTCTCATAGCTTTGTTCAAGTGACATGAGTGCTGTTAAAGACTATACTCTTCCGTGCTAGACTAGCTATGCAAAACTTGTAAATCTACTATGTTTGTTCTCCTATATCTACATTGTATTGTTATGGCATGCGTCATTGTTATATCTGCATTCTTGTTTCATACGCTTCATGAGTTTCCTAAAAATTCTTGCATGCTTGAATTTGCATTGATCGAATTGCCTCGTAAAAAATACACGGTACTTCTCATTGAGCAGTACAACATTATTGACGATGGCCAGCAAAACAACATGGTACAACCAAACAGAAAATTACAGCGCATTAATCGGGACCCCTCGTTCGTACAACCAAACAGAAAATTGGATATCAGAGCAAAGCCAACCAAACAGACAAACGGAGGAGTAAGAATGAATCGAATCAATCGATGCATTACCATCTCATCTTCCTACCCAACCCATCCAAGATGATCCTTCCTACCGCAACCAACCACGTCCTAAAACTCGCACGCAGTTCTAGGCTTCAAGCTAGCACGTACGTACGTAAGCTGATGGCATCATCAAATGGTGGCGCTGGTGCGGGCAAAGAAGCAATCACCAATTCACCATGGTGCGCAGCGAGCTCGTTGGATCGACCGAGGATGGCCTCGTCGGGACTGTGGGCAATAACGGCGGCGCGGAGCGTGGTGTCCTGGTGGCCATGCCGTAGCCAACGCAAAGCTGCGATGCTCCACGTACGCTGGCGGCGCGGGCGGGGGGCTCTATTTCTTTTATGCTCAGTTCCTTGGCTCCATTTCACCAATGACTATTTCTTTTATCATTTTTTTATAATTTATGCTATATTGTAAAATAACTGATACTCTTTTCAAAACTATAATGTTTTGGAGTGACTAATGCAAACGCTCTTAGGATATCTTCAATAATTCTAAGTTAGAACGTCTTAGTACTATACTGAATAAAATATAAAAGAAAAAATTTAGATAAATAGTAAAGAAAAGGTTTGAATAATATTTAAAACATTCCAACTTAGAATTTATCGGAGATGTTCTTGCAATCGTCACCTAACGTGATCGCGCCTGTGCCGCCCCCACTGGCCGTTTTGGCATCTGCTGCTTGAGCACGAAAGCTTTGCGTTTCTCCTTCCCTACTCAAATTCTCAACCCAGAGCAAATCGCACCGAGTTCATAACACTACGAATATGGTATACTATACAGTGCAGGATCCTCACGCATGCTCACCTGTCTGCACCACTAGCAAAATCAACCCAAAAATCCCAATCCCGATAGTTTACCAGATTCTCATCGCTAACTGAGAAAAATGAGCAGCCAACTAAACAGATGTTTTGCTCTATTAGTTTAGTTAAACGAGCAGCCAACTAAACAAATGTACAACGCCGCGTCGTTTTTTTTTTTTTGAAAGAGGGGCAGAAGAACTGCCGTCCTATTTCATTGATAAGCAGAAGAAAAAAAAAAAGGCCGTGCAAGCACGGGGTACAATCGCAGCGCTGGCAAAAGCCAGACACACCTCCGGCCACCGCCGGACACAACACCTACAGGGTAGAGAGAAAGAAAAGCAGGCCCACTGCTGCCACCCAAGCCACATACCGAACAAAGAGAGATACAGAAGAGGGAGAAGGGGGAACACCAACACACTCACACAACAACAAACGACTCCTAGAGCAGTAGACCCAGCGAAAACTCAAAGCGCAAAACGGCAACCACGACGCCTTCAACGAGGTAGCGACGAGGAGAACCCACCGGGTCGCAAAGCCGCTAGGGTTTTCACCCAAAGCAGGAAAAGATCCAACAGGTGATGCCTCCAACGAGGTAACGACACCAAAGGTGACGCCAGCACCAGCCCCAAAAGGGCGAGCCTTTTGCCCAAGACCAGCCCTACTAGCACCGAAGGCAAAGGCAGCCGAAGGTCGAAAACACAAGTAAAACTGAGTCGCCGGTCTAAGACGCAGAGCCGAAAAACGCGAACGAACGCTGCCACCCGACGCGGAGGACGCCGCCCACGCCACTAGACACCTCGGAGAAAGGGAGGGTCAAGACGACGAGGATGGGACAGGGTCAAGAGGCAGAGAATGAGGACGTTGCCGGGAAAAAGGTTTTCAGCCAAAGTCGCCGTAGAGGGGCCACCACTCCTGGTGGCCAGCGCACGGGAAGCGTAGGAGACCGGCTACCGCGCCACCCAGGCGACACAAGCCGAACCCTGCCATTAACCCATAAGAGGCCAACCCACACCACCAAGCACCTCGCAGGGAGGGGAGGGCAAGGTGGACGAGGACGGGACAAGGCTAGAAACACAAGGGTCGACGTGTCGCTGGGGACGGGCGACGGCCCACCAAGCCACCACGGGAGGAGTCGAGAAAACGTCGAGCACACGCCCCTGGAGCCCACCTGCTCCGTCCGCTCCGGCCAGCTACCGAAGCGAGCCCCCCAAGCAACCTCCATCGAGGCGGGCTAAGGGGGAGGGGAAGAAGGAGAAGAAGCCGGTGCCGAGCTACGCCGAGCTACGAGGCTACCGGTCCCACGACCCTGGAGTACACCCACTCCGACTGCTTCGGTCCACACACCGTCATATCTGAGACTCCCGCCCGCGAATCCGGCATCACACAGAGCGGTCCCCCCCGGACGGCCTCCGCCAAGATAGGCCCAGGAGGGGGGAAGAAGGAAGAAGGGAGAAAGAAGAGGGAAACCCGACGTCAGGCTCCACCACTGCGCGCAAAGGTGAGAACGAAGAATGAAAGCACCCTCGGATTCGGGGCAGCACGCCAACGGACCTAGGCGCTGCCTGACTTGGTCTGCCTGACTTGGGTCTGAGGGGAAGGTGGGATGCGGGGGTCACCGGGGAGTGGGTGTACTCCGTCGCGACGTTGGATGGGGGGACTGGTCGCCGCGGCACCGGGGACCAAAGGGAGGAGGCCGCCGCGGCACCGGGGACCAAAGGGAGGAGGCCGCCGGTTGAGCTCAGATTTGGAAAGAGGAGCACGAGGCACGCCGGCCAACATCGACGGCAGCAACGCGCCCTCGGCGGCGCCGCCGGCCTTGGCCTTCTGGACGAGGCAGTTGACGAGCGCGACGGTGTCGGGGAGGGTGAGCCAGTGCGCGAAGAGGCGGTCGAGCACGCTGCGAGCGCGAGCGGCCCCAGCGCGGGGATCTCGGGCGATAGCTGCAGGAGGCCCACCTGCAGCACTAGCGCGGCCGCCGCCGCCGCGCCCAGAACCAGCGCCACCTTGGCCTCCAACTGCCACCTCGGCCTGGCCCAGGCCACTCCTAGCAGAGCCGGCCTCCACATCTGGCTGCGCCGCCGCACCCCCACCAAGGCCGCGCCGCCGCCGCCGCCGCGCCGCCGCCGCCCCCATCCTGTTGCCGCGAGCGAGGGCGGCCACGACCACGCGCGGCCCGCTCCCCCAGCTTTGGCGCCCGCGTCCTCCCACGACACGCGCTTGTTGCGGCTGAGGTGCCAGCCGGCGAGCCCCATGGGGACGAACAGCACCACGCACGCCGCGAGCAAGCCGGCCTGCGCCGCGCCGGACACCATCGACCGGCCGCGCGCCGAGGGGCCACTAGATCTGGGCTGAGAGCGCGGCAGCGCGGAGGTTGGCAGCTTAGGCGGAGCGAGGGAGCGAGGTGAAGAAGTAGTAGTGGGGTTGGTAGGGTGGGGGGGAGCGAGGCGGGGGGAGGTCGGCGGGATGGGGACAGCCGAA
>SPJY01032216.1:1570533-1622937 GCA_005191435.1 Raddia distichophylla | reverse complement strand
AAGTTCATCATACAGCAGAGCACCAACCAAAACAAGGACAACCAACTTCTTGACAGTTTGAGCTGGCTAGCTACCTAAGTAGATGCTACTTTAATCAAATAGATATTACATGCATTTAACCACCTAGGAAGTCATGATAATTTCACAAATAATCACAAAGATTGAACAGAACTGAACTTCGAGTTACAGGGTAAATAAAAAATCAACCTGCTATGAGCTCAAGATGACCAGTTCCAGATGCACGATAAGCCATAAGATCGCCCAATAATTTCTATCCCCTTTTTGATTGAAGGTGGCAATAGGAAGAACTAAGATGAAACTATGATAAATTTGCACAGATGCATCTTTGCCATCTCAAAGAGAAGAAATAAACACGGCATAGCACCCAAAAACCGTGCTCTATAGGGGGGTGTTGCCGAACTCACCGGATCGCTAGCCCTCGTGTCGATTCAGCGCCAAATCGACGGATTCACCGCCTTACAGCCACCGCCGTCGGCCGACCCGCCTTGCAGCCACCGCTGTCGGCCGACCCGCCTTGAAGCCACCGCAGCCTTCCCGCGCCGGCGCCGCCACCGCAGCCTTGCCGCGCCGGCGCCGCAGCCACCCATCGCCGCTCCCTCCCTCCCTCCCTCCCTCCCTCAGGCCCCCGTGCTCCCTCCCTTCCTCATGCGCTGGCCGCCGCTAGCTCTAGGGCAACTGGGCAAGGCGACGCGAGGACGAGGCATCGAGGGCAAAACGACGGGTGAGATTTTTTATTTTCTGGGTGTATCGGCCCAAACCGGGTGTAATACGAAACAGGCCCATCTAAGCAGCTTCTTTTTAAATCTAGCGGAAAAACAAATGGACCCGAATCCAGGCCGTTTACAGGCTGAAAACAGGCCATACAAGGGCTAGCTAGCTTCCGGGCGCACGCGTTTGGCGCAGGCGCCATCGCCATCGCGCGAGAGTGCAGGTACGAGCGCTTCCAGCCGCAGGCGCCATCGCGCGGCCGTGTACGTACGAGCGCGTGTACGTATGAGCATGGAGCATATACATCCGCGTGTACATTTGGCGTTTACATCCGCATGTACGTAGGAGTGTATATATTTGGCGTATACATCCGTGTGTACGTACGAACGTCTACGCTGACATACGTCCTTGCTGCGTACATATTTGCCGACGGCGCTGCCTACGTCCTGGCATATGTACGTACACGTACATATGTACAACAAATTATACATAAAATATATCTATAAATAAACAGAAAACAAAAATAAATCTATAATAAACAACACACAGCAAATTACCTACAAAAAACAAAAGAAAAAATATCTATAATCAACAATACACAACAAATTACCTTCAAAAAACAAAATATATCTATAATAAACAATACACAACAAATTACCTACAAAAAAACAAAATATATCTATAATAAACAATACACAACAAATTGCCTACAAAAAACAAAAGACAAAAAAAAAATCTATAATAAACAGTACACAACAAAATAAATCTATTATAAACAAAAAATAAAATAAATCTATAACAAAAAAAAAAGAAAAAAATAAAAAAATAAAAAAAGAAAAAAAGAAAAAAAGAAAACTATTTAAAATGGGTTGATTAGGAATTTAGAGGAATTATGAATTTTTCCTACGTAATTTGGACTCTAGATAAAATAGATATGAAAAAAAGAAATTCAAATAGAAAAAAACGAACCTATACAAAACTGGTTGAGAGAGAGCGCTGTTGCGGTTGCGGGCTTGCGGCAGGCGCCTACGCGATTTCGCGGCGCACAGGCGCCTGCGAAATAGCATTCGCGTTTTATTAAAACGACGGAAGCCTCGATCGCACGTCGCATTTGCACTCGTCTCCCCTCCGTCACTTCGTCTTCCTCCCCACCCTCTGTGCTCTCCTCGTGCAGAGCCTCTAGTGCTCGGCGACGTCGGCTCCAAGGCTCCAAGGCGGCGATCGACGGCGAAGACCTAGGGGCTAGGGCCCATCATCGCTGGCGGCGACGGCGCGAGAGGACACGACGGGCTCCGCGGTGGCGACGCCACAGGAGGGCGCGAAGGATCTGCGGCGGCGGCGCGATGGAGCTGCGGGGCTCTCCTCCCCCAGGCCTAGGAGGCTTAGGAGCAGCTCGCCATCTTCAGCCAACAAGCTCAAGAAGAAGGTAGATAGTGCTCGTGTCCATGGTTGTTGCGCCCGATGTGCTCTTCTTTGTGTGAGTGCAGGAGAGAAATTGAGCGCGTTTCATTGTGAATTTGTTTACAAGTGTATAAAAAAAACTAAGTAGCCAAGCAGGGCCTAGGAGTGATCAAATTGCACGCCAATTGTTAAAGTCGACTCACATTTTTGTGTGTGCCTAAAACTTTCAAAACTAAATAATTCGGTCCAATTCTTCAAAAAAAATATTTCTGTCCAAACAAGTTCCAATAAATTTCATTGTGGTATGGAAATTAAATGAATATATTGCTTGTCTCGGCTTTATACGTGGAGTTGTCATCCTAAATCCATAATAAAGAGAGATTGAAACAAAAAAAAAACTATTAAAAATAAGGATATAAAAAATTCGAAATCCCAAAAAAATAAATTATTTAAATAATGGTAGTTTTTTTAACAAATGTATAAACTTACATTTGACTATTTGAAAAAAGAAAACCTTAAATTTTCTAAATACAACAAAAGAAAATATTCATTTGCAAAAAAAAAATGCCAGAGAACTTAAGTCGTAGAAGGTTTTTTTAAAATAACTCTTAAAATTTGTAAAAGAATCTTTAAAAACTTCATAGCAATGGTACAATTTGGGCTAATAGAAAACATTATGAAATATAGCACACACCAATAAGAAAGCAAGCGAAATAAATTGGAACTATTTTATTGATGCTCGAGTCACTCGATTGAAGGATATTGTCGGTATAATAAATACCGGGGTATGAAGAGTCCGAAAGAAGCCCCTCAGAGCGCCGGGCGAGGGTCCCACACGTCAGGCGGGCGACTAGGCCCCAGCGTGTGGGCGAGCCCCTCAGAGCGCCGGGCGAGGGCCCCACGCGTCAGGCGGGCGACCAGGCCCCAGCGTGTGGGCGAGCCCCTCGGCGCGCGCCGGGCCCCTCTCTGCCAGGTGGGGCCCACGTGGCAGGGAGTGTCCTGAAAGGAGTCTTCTGGGCGAAGGCTCCCCCTGCTGCGAAGAACAGACGCATTCAATGTGACATTACGCGCGGATGGACAGTTGAAGAGATGATTACAGCCACAGTGACCTCTGCGAGTCTGTCCAACTGTCATTGTGGCGCAGCGGAATTGACCGGCAGAGAGAGAATTCGCAGTCATCAGGTTGGCCGCCCGTGTCAGGAGGAGCAAGCTGGGTCCCACTCGTTCTTCTGAAGTGCGTCACTCGGGAAGCGGGGAGCGAGATCCTCTCTGAGATCCATGGAGGCATGTGCGGGAGCCACTCAGGGAGCCGGGCGTTGGTCGGAAAGGTCTTCCGTCACGGCTTCTATTGGCCTACTGCCCTCCAGAATGCCTTCGAACTGGTGAGGAGATGCGAAGCGTGCCAATTTCATGCTAAGCAGATCCACCGACCGGCCCAGGCGCTGCAAACCAGTCTGCTCTCCTGGCCGTTCGCTGTCTGGAGGCTGGACATCCTGGGCCCGTTCCCGCGGACGACCGGGGGCTACACGCATCTGTTCGTCGCCATCGACAAGTTCACCAAGTGGATTGAGGCCTCGCCAGTCCCGGCGATCACGTCCGCTGCGGCCATAAAGTTCATGAGAAGCATCTTCGTCCGGTTTGGCGTCGCGAGCAGGATCATCACCGACAACGGCGCTCAGTTCAAAAGTGCCGAGAGCTGGGCACCAAGCTGTGCTTCGCCTCCGTCGCACATCCGAAGAGCAATGGGCAAGTGGAGTGGGAAAACGCGAAAGTACTCAAAGGATTCAAGACGAGGGCGTTCGACCGCCTGAAGAAGCGTGGGAAGCGCTGGGCGGAAGAAATTCCCACTGTGTTGTGGGCGCTGCGGACAACTCCCAGCAGAGCCACCGGCGAGACCCCTTTCTTCCTGGTGTATGGCTCTGAAGCGGTGCTCCCGTCGAAGCTCTCTTTTGGGTCCCCAAGGGTGGCGGCGTTCAGCGAAGACGGAGACCCTGACCGACGTCAGGATGAAGTAAATCTCCTGGAGGAGATCAGGGACAGGGCGGCTATCCGGGCCGACAGGTATCTGCAGGCTCTGCGCCGTTATCAAGCGAGAAGGGTGTGTGAGAGAACACTGGTAGCTAGCGACCTCGTCTTGCGCAGAGTCCAGACGCAAGCAGGCCGCAATAAGCTGTCTCCCCCGTGGGAGGGCCCCTTCAAGGTGGTCTCAGTATCCTGCCCAGGCTCAGTTAGGCTCGCTTTCGAGGATGGTCGCAAGTTGGCGAACACTTGGAACGTCGAGCAGCTGAGGAAGTTCTACCCGTAGGTAGCTGTTCCAGGAGCTTTTTTGGCCTTCCTTTGGAGCCGAGCGGCGAGGTCTTCCTCCTTCCCCGCTCGCCTCGGGAGCTACGATGTACAAAGCCATTTGCAATATAAAGATAAGTTCTGTTTCTCTGTGGACATCTGTTTTTCGCCTTAAAAAGTCTGTTAGAAAACATTCTGTTGAAAGCTGGTAGCGAGAAAGTACTTAAGGCTGATGGCCCCTTAGTTGCAAAGGCGAACGCTTAAAACTTGCGCTGGGCGAGGCGAGGCGGACGGAAGGCGTGTTCTAGCCTGGTGCGCCTGCTCGGTCTAGGCCCCTGCGCCAACGACGACACCGGCGTCTAGACCACTTCCGAAAGCTAAGTGCTCGCCACGCAACGTTCAAGTCGGTTCGCTAAGAGGCCGTAAGGGTTGAAGTAACCAGATGCCTAAGGAAAAAGCGCTCACTTGCAGCAGAACGTTCTGTCTAAAGCTTTTGGCGGTCTCTTGCCTGAGTTCTTCTTTTCGCAAGTAAGAAATTGCGTAAAGTTTAATCGAGACTTATGGCAAAAAAGCAAAAGTTTGCATTGACAAATTCTATATACAAGACGAAACAAACAAGGGAGTTTAGCTACTCCTCATCGTCATCGTCTTCTGCCGGAGCAGCGCCGCCCATCATGTATACGCGGCTGGCGGCGACCTCGACCCGAGATTGTTCGCCCCGGTCCAGCTGGCGCGAAGGTCCCCCGTTGGCGGCGTCGAGGTCGAACGCGGCGTTTTGGTCAAGGCAATTGCCCAAGACGAACCGCGCCACTTCAAAAGCACCGTGGCGACCATCTTCGATCGCCCGCGTCCGCATCATCTCCGGCAGGTCGCGCATGGCCTCGGCGGCGCGTCTCACTACGCCAGCATATTGCGCAGCCGTCTCCTCCAGCGGGTCGTACAGGGTAACCCCCAATGGGTACAAGACGTCCCGGAAGTCGCGGTAGGCTGTCCGCAGCATGTCAGCAAGGACCCGGAGGCGCTCAGAGTGTGCCGCGCGAAGGTCTGCAGCGTCTTTGGTGGCCGAGGCGGCAACGGCTTGCGCCGCCGCAGCCTCGCGGGTCGCCGTTTCTCTCGCAGCAGTCTCCCGGTCGAGGGCCCGCTGCAACTCGCCGACGGCTCATGCCGCCGAAGCAAGAACACCTTCCCGCGCCGCCCAGGTGTGGGCGAGGGCGCGAAGCGCTTCGAAGGAGCGCCTGACATCGGCAGCAATGGCAGAGATGGCGTCGGAGTCGGCTGAGGCAGCGGCCGGAAGGTCCTCCAGCCTCAACGCCGGCACACTCTCCGCAGCTGAAGGAGCCGTCTCCGTCGAAGGGGCCACGGGCAAGCTGGGGGCTGGCGGATCGCGCGGGACGGAGCCTGAAGCCCCGACATCTGCTCTATCCCGTGAAGAAAAACCAAAAGGGTTCAGGTATGCGAAAAACGTCTGGCATGCTAACCCTAATGCGAAATGTACATGAACGCAGAGAAACCTACCTGAAGCGATGCCTCCCGAAAGCGAAGGAAAAGGAGGGCAGCGTGAGGCTGCTTGGTCGTGAAGCAGGTGCCGCCACTCCTCCTCCCGTTGTAGGAGGCAGAGGGGGCGGCGGAACCACCACGGCTGGCGCTGTCGAAGCAAGCGCTGGCCTAGGAGGTGCTGGCGCAAGTGGAGCCGGCGCGACGGTAGGTGCCGGCACAGGAGGTGCCGGCGCGGAAGAAACCGGCGCAGGAGGCGCCGGTTCCGGAAGGGTCGCCACGCTCTCGCCCGACGGCGGAGCGGCGACTTCAGCAGCAGGGCCCCCATTGGAAGACGGTGGTGGCGTTTTGGCGCCATGGGAAGACGGTGGTGGCGTTGACGGAAAAGCTCTGTGGCGGTGGCGAAGAAGGTGGATGGAAGTTTGAGGACTTGGCGTGCAAAAGAACTTATCGCAGCGCAGAGAAGAAAAGCTTTTGTAGAAGGATGAAGCGAGTGCGGCGGTTTGGATTCCGTCCGCACTCACGCGCGTGGCGCCATTATGCCTCGCGCGTTTCGATTTCCCATGAAAAGCGGCGTAGTTCCCCAAGGAAGATCGTGCGCAGGTGGAGAATCAAGTGTACAGCCGCCGCAGGGGGTGGGCCCCCCACAATTCGTCTCCCATCGCGCGAAAAGTAACGAGATATCGGCGCGACGTTTCGCGTATCATGGTGGTCCCGGGGCTACTCTCGGTATAATAAATACCGGGGTATGAAGAGTCCGAAAGAAGACCGGGTGAGGGCCCCATACGTCAGGCGGACGACTAGACCCCAGCGTGTGGGCGAGCCCCTCAGAGCGCCGGGCGAGGGCCCCATGTCGGGCGACCAGGTCCCAGCGTGTGGGCGAGCCCCTCGGCGCGAGCCGGGCCCCTCCCTGCCAGGTGGGGCCCGCATGGCAGGGAGTGTCCTGAAAGGAGTCTTCTGGGCGAAGGCTCCCCCTGCTGCGAAGGACAGGCGCATTCAATGCGACATTACGCGCGGATGGACAGTTGAAGAGATGTTTACCGCCACAATGACCTCTGCGAGTCTGTCCAACTGTCACTGTGGCGCAGCGGAATTGAGCGACAGAGAGAGAGAATTCGCAGTCATCAGGATGGCCGCCCGTGTCAGGAGGAGCAAGCCGGGTCCCACTCGTTCTCTCACTGGCGTGTTCGCACGAGTCAGAGGCCACTTGCGGAGTTTGCGTGGGCGGCGCCTCTCGGCACAGTAGCTGCACGTTTTCGTCTCTCCTGTCCCGTCCCTCATGTCTTATCAGTGTACTGAGAGTACTATACTGCCTACCCCCTCTGTTCTCTCCGCCAGTTCAAGGCTTGTATAAAAGGGGAGGAGAGAGAAGGGAGAGGGGGGAAAACATTCTGTAATCGCATTCCACACAACCACAACACGAAAAGAGCTAAGGCTCGGCAGGAGTAGGACTATTACCCGCAGAGGGGTCCGAACCTGGGTAATCTCTGCGTGTCGTTCCTCTTCGTGCCCGACGCTCGAATCGAACTGAACTCGAGCTGATCGGCTAGCAAGTTAGAAAATCTGACAGGGGTGTGATTCGCCGTGGTTAAGCGAAGAACACGCCGTCAGATATATTGGGGATGAAGATGGATGGTGTACCATCACCACTACCGGCCTATGTTTGCCACCACCTTCCTCCATTCATCCTCTCTGCTCTGTGATGCCCACATGGTGCTCAACGAAATGCATGGCCACATGGTATGTGATGTTGTTTCTCTTCCTCTTTGCTCTCTGATCTCAGATATGATGTTAGAGAGGTTTTTGAATGCCAATTGAGATGGATTTGGGAATTTTGGTGTGAGCAAAGGGGCTAATACACCTCAATTGTGCAAAAGGGATTTACTTGAACAGCTCAATGATGATTGCATAATTTGATGCTTATAGGTTTGTCCATTAGGTGGAATTGCTAGACCTAGAGTAGCACTATTCAAAATATTTGTTTGATGGATCAACGTATATGACATAGCACATAATGTGTATGACATAGGACATACTGTTGTCGAGCTCGGGCCGCACCGCCGTCGGACGCGTCCGACAGTAACTTCTAGACTTGGGACTTAGCCGCTAGAGCTTTTTGTCCATCTGTTGGACGACAGTAACTTTGGCATGAGGACTTAGTCTCTAGGGCGAAGTGCCCTTTGGTCGGACGTCGTCCGACAATAACATTTGATCTGGGACTTAGCTAAATTCTGGTAGCGCCCCTATTACCGGCCCATCGAACACCGTCCGATGGGGCTGGTCTTTTCAGGTGCCCTCTCTCTTGCTCTCGGCTGCCCGACTTGGTTCTTTGACACTTTTGGAGCTTAGTTGTGGACATGGATAAGGATCACCTAGGCTTAGGCGGAAAGTTTCGCGTCAAGAAAATATCGTGCTTTGGAATTGGCGGCTACGAAACCTCCTGAACACGTGTAAAGTGGCCTCGGATGCTCCCAGGCCCTTTCGAAGCTTTCTACCCGAAGCGAATTACACCGTGGACACCTGGCACTCTTGAACCCTCTCGACACAGCTCAAAAAGGATAAGATCACAAACTTGAGTGCTCAGTGGGACCTACCTACTAGAGAAAGACCTGCACTTGGTGTCCCAGACGCACCCACACACACACAACCAAAATGAAAAGAAACTAGGAAACAAAGTCCTTTGCCTTGCGGTGTTGGAGCTTGCACACGTGTGATCAAATGCCAAAATCATTGCCAAGGGGTCCTTGGGATTACACGAAGGAAGCGCCCACGACGGAGGTATAGGTCGTGGATCCGACGAGATCCGGCCACCGCCCGCTGGATCCGGTGGAGATGAGGAGGAGGCGCCGACGATGGAGGCGAAGGCCGGGGATCCAGTGGGATCCGGCCACCGCTTGCCGGATTCGGTGGAGATGGGGAGGGCAACCTGAAAGATTAGTTTTGGTATTGATGACGAAGACTAAGGACCTTGCGCTTTTCATAGTTTCTTTTATGTTTAATTGTGCGAGTCTTCGGTCCTACCTGCTTCTTGGAAACATCTACATCAAGCACAAGACATCAAGATCAAGAGAGCACAAGTGCCGGAGCACATCCTAGCCAAGTTCAATCCTAACCAAGTCCATTGCAAAGCCAAGACTTGCCTATGCAAAATTGTCCTAAGCTCAAGCCAAGACTAGCTCAAGTCACCAAGAGCCTTCCTATTGAGTCTAGACTTGCTTAATGGCCAAAGAGCTTCATTTCAGTGCCTAGGTCATGCCCAAGTTTAAGTCTTGCCAAAGCCTTGTGTTGAGCCTAGTGACAAGTCAAGCTCCAATCCTCTAGGGCATTGATCAAGTGGCCATGGCCTCTGTAGTGCTAAGCCTAAGCTCAATCTATAGTCAAGCCTAGCTAGAGCTATGACTGGTATCCTTGAGCCAAAACAGTGCCATGAACATGACCAAGGTGTCCTAGAACCAAGCCCTAAGCTTTAGAGCAAAGAAGAGGAGAAGAGAGCCATTACTATGCACTGCATGGCTCATCGGACGCTTCCGAAAAGTCACCGGACGCGTCCGATAACCCGGTCACAGGGGAACCTCACTCCTCAGCCAAGTCCCAGAGCCGAATGCCCTCATCGGACGCGTCCGATGAATCATCGAACGCATCCGATGAGACTAGGCCGAGCAGCCAAAATGCTCCCAGAGACAAAGTCCCACGCGGCCCCGTTTTGCAAACCTCCTGTCGGCCGCGTCCGACAAACACATCGGACGCGTCCGATGCCGGCGTGGCCCGCGCGCAAACACGTTGTCTGCACCATTCCAGTGCGCGCCCACAATTCATCGGACGCGTCCGATGAGCTCATCGGACGCCTCCGATAAAGGCTCCCGAGTCCATATCAACTCCATCTCAGCCACACGATTTGTCTCCGGTCTAATCTCAGCCATCCACGACCCAGGTCAGTTTGGGGCGTATAAATAGAAGGGATTCCGTGATTTTCAAGTTGAGGCTCGCCCCAAGATTAGAGAGAGGAGAAGAGAGTGGAGCCTCCCATGGTGCTTCCCACACAAGCTACCATGTCCACCCATGTCTAGAGCTCGGATTTGAGAGGGAGAAGGAAGGGAGAAGAAGGGAAGGTTGTCCCCAAGGTCATCCCCAAGGTTTGCCAAGGTTTCCCCTTCATCCATGGTGAGTCCCCATGTCCAAACCCTAGTTTCCATGGCCTCCCATACATGAGCTCGGGATTGAGAGAGAGAGAATTGAGAGGGTGAGGAAGGGAAGAAGAGGGAGAAGATCTAGAGTCCATCCTTGTGTCTCCCAAGGTTGCCCCTTGTGCTCCCCTCACCTCTCTTGGTGCTCCCACCTAGTCCAAGGTTGAGAAAGGCGAGCCGTGCTCCGGTTTGTACATGTGTGCTCTTCGACGACTCCGCAAACCGAGGCTTCACCGACGTGTACGTCTACATCAAGCTGTACCCGAGTACCGCATCGCCAAGACCGAACCGCGACGACCATACCGCAAGCAAGCCCAAGGCCCGGCCTTGGCCATCGGAAACGCGTTTCGGGTGCTCTCCTTGGACGCGTCCTTGGTGTGCTTCAAGTCCTCCGACGTGCGTGGGGGCCGGCTCCAATTGTGGAGTTGGTGTGACGGCGTCTTCCGCGTGTGGAGGACTGCCGTCGCCTTTGTACAAGACTTCCTCTCCATGTGTAGGTGAGTGCTTTCTAGTACCCGAGCATTAGGGGCGAGAGGGTCCTGGGTCCCCGTTAGCACATGTGTGAAAGGATCTGTGGCCTCGAGGGGGGGGGGGTGAAGAGGACACTTTGGAATTTTTAACCTATTTTTGGTTTTTCTTGATTTAGTCAAATTAAACAATAAACCTAAGACTTGTATTAATTTGACTAACTACTAGGCCTAGAACTAATTGAGTGCGCGGAAGAATTCTATCCTAATAGTCGAAGCGATCACTAGTGCAAAGGATAGCCGAAACAACAATATATTAAATGTGCGAAAATGGTAAAAGGGGAGCTCACCGATTTTTTAACGTGGTTCGGCGCAAAGCACCTACTCCTCGATGCTGAATCCCTCAAAGAGAGACCGGGACCCTCTCGTCCCGTGCCGGCAATCCACTTGGTAGGCTTTTAGGCCAATGGGCCAAGGTTCGCCTCCGACCCGATACACCAAGGCCGAGCTCCACCACAAGTTGGCGGCTTCTCGACCCCCCGACACCACGGAGAGGTGCCGACCCCCGCGAAGAAGGTATTTTGTACAAGCGACGTGGACGAAGACTCGTTCTTGACGTGGAGACCACGGAGTCTTGTCGCTTGCTCGTCCCGGCAACTCCGCGAAGTTGTAGACGCACGGCTTCCACGGTCTAAGGCTCCGGCGAAGAAGGAAGCACCCGGTTCCCGCACCGGGTGACCCCGCCCGTGGTGAGGGTTTCGTTGGTGAAGCTTGATGTGTTGGTGAAGTGGTACAAGCAACACGGAGGCTTGGACGTCAAGGCTCGGGAACGGCGAGGTGGAAGGCTCAACTCCAGCGGGAAGACCCCAAAGAGCACTCGACTCAAGAACGACCGGGAACCCCAAAGAACTCACCAAATCCCGTGGAAGAACCAAGCCAAACCATGGGGGAACAAGGGGACTTACCTTCCCTCTCCTCTCCTCTCTCTCTCAAACCCTAACCCTAGGTGTGGAGGCCATGAGAGGAGGAGACACCATGGGGAGGAGCTTTCTCACGAACACAAGAGGTGGGGGGCAAAAATAATGAGCTCTCTCAGATTTTCTAGCCTCCCCCGAGTCCCTTATATAGCCCCTAACTCGTCCTGGACACGTGTCAAACTGTGGCTCGATCTGAGTTCAAACGAGTGGCTGGGATTAAATCCGGGGCTTGCCTGTGCTGTGTTCGATGGGTTGCACAGCCCGCATCAGACGCGTCCGATAACATATCGGACGCGTCCGATAGTGGGGTTTGCTTCGGATGCCTCCCAACACTTAGCCAAAACGCTACGCACTGCCCTGTTACCTCCTCATCGGACACGTCTGACAGACGCATTCCACACCGGCCTTTCAGGACTTAGCCACAGCCACCTCCACATGGCTCATCGGACGCGTCCGACCATTCTCCGAACACGTCCGATGACTGCAATCCTGCAGCACATCCAACTCTCTTCTCCTTTCTCTCAACCCAACCCTCTCTCACTCACTTTGGATGCTATGGGTAGGTTGTTGGGCATGTTTTGTCGGCTTTGGACTTGGTGGGACCCACAGATGCTTTCGGATAGGACCGGATCAAACTCGGATAAGCTCACGTGTCTTTGAGTGCGAGTTTTCACGCCTAAGGCTTTTGATTCGACTTGGTGGCTACGAAACTACCCGGGACACGACAGCATGGCCTCGGAGCTTCCGGGCCCACCCGATGGCATCGACAGCTAGCCAACTACCCCCTCGGACACATGGCACTCTCTCGGACTCTCTCGAATGTTCTAGACCAATCTAGCCAATTTCCAGAGAGATGAAGACCGAGTGCTCAATGGGACCGACTGCCAGAGACTGAAACTCACACCTGTCGTGCTCGAGCCTCGGACACACACACGCAACCAGAATCATTAAAAGAATATGCTAGGCAAAATAAGATCCTTAGGTTGACGTGGCACCAAATGCCAAAACACCTAGATCTAGGAGTCCTAGGACTTAAAATGTGTTGTGCGCGGTGCGACCTTGCTCAGCGGTGAGTAGGCGGGCATGTGTTGCGCACTGAACATCGGTCAATCAAATCGCCGTGTCCCCTATTTGCTTTACTAGCACTTGCATTGGAGAATTGCTTGTGACCGTGCACTTGCTTTGTTCAAGAGAAGGATGTCGAACCCACCGAGGCACAAAGCAAAGCGTTAGAGTTAGATGCCAAGGCGCTCAATGCATTGTTTTGTGGAATTAGCATTGAGGTGTTCGAAAGGGTGTCAAATCTACCTAGTGCACATGACGTGTGGTCAACGCTCATAGAAATACACGAGGGCTCGAATGCGGTTAAGGAGGGTAAACTAGTCATAGTTAGAGATAAGTTTGATCGCTTTGACATGTTGCCTGGTGAAAATGCAAATGAAATGTTTACTCGTCTTAACCCCCTAATCAATGAGCTCAAGGGGCTCGGTGCTTCTTTGTCAAATGCTAAGATATGCAGGAAAATGATTAGGGTGCTGCCGATTGACGGGTACCACGACATCATCACTTACCTGTCAAACAACGGCGAGATGGAGACAATGTCACCTACCGCACTCCTTAGCAAGCTCACCTCACACGAGATGTTGATCACCAACAGGATCAAGGCTCAGGCTGAACAAAAGAAGAAGTCAATTGCTCTCAAACAAGCTCCAACACCACCACTACTCGGGCTACCTCACCCAAGTGCCCGACAAGCCCCAAGCAAGAGCTTGTGGAAGAAGTGGTTGGTCTACTCAGCAAGCGCTTTGGCCTCAGGCGGCAGAACAGATCCTCATATGCATCATATCGATGCTATGAGTGTCAAAAGAAGGGGTACATTGCTTCTATGTGCCCACAGAAGGGGTCTGCCAAGTACAAGGGCAATGACAGTGATGATGAGGAGCCCAAAGCAAAGGAGAAGCAAAAGAACAAAGGCAAGGGCAGGGAGAAAGAGAAAGAGAAAGGGAAGGACCATAGGAGGACCCTGCATAAGTCCGAGTTCAGAGGCACCTCCAAGAATGGCTAGAAGGTAGCCTTTGTGGGAGAGTGGGTCACCGACAGCTCGGCTGGCTCATAGGGCTCTGGTGATGATGATGAGACAGCTGCCTTGGTCGCTAACGCCTTTCCCACTTGTCTTGCGGCGGCGTTGACCTCAGAGGAGTGGCAAGAGGGACAAGTACGGGAGTGGTGGTCCGGTGGAGAAGAGTGGACTTCTGATGGCACCACTTTACCAATAGTTGCTCGAGCTGCTGCCTCTTCTACACCATCAGCAGCACCAGGCACTTCTACCACTCCACCGGGCTCGGCTACCTCTCCATCAGGCAGTTCTACAGCTCCTGCCACGACTACCTCAGCTTTCACCTTGTCTGGCCTATGTCTCATGGCCAAGCCCTCCTCCAAGAAGGTAACAAGCAAAGACTCTGACTCTTCCTCTGGCTATGAAACTGATCCTCCTACTGCTAGAGAGCAAGAGATCCTAGGCTACTTTGATCAAGTTAAAGATTGCTATTACAAAGAAAAGCTTAGGGCTAACTTGTTAGAGTATAGGATAGCTCAACTTGCTAAGAAACATGCTACACTAGAAACTGAGCATTGCTTACTCACTAGTTCTAGCAAGTCAATAGAGGAAAGATTTAGTGCTATGGAAATGGAGAATAGGGCAATGAATGAGTCTGAGGAAGGACTCTTAGCAACAATTGAGGGCTAGCTTTACTTAGCACACAGAAAACTGAAGTAGCTGTTAGGATTGCCTCACTTGATACTTTACCAGTAGCACAGCTGGTTGATCCTAATACTTCACTTGCTGCTGCTTCTTGTGCTAGTTCTGAGTTTTTGCCCACTGGTTTAGCTATTGCTCTTGCGCCTGATACTAGTGCTCCTGCTGCTTTGCTGACTGCTCCAGCTGTTGCTTTGCCTGTTACTGTCACTAGTGCTGAGATTGTGCCTGTTTTAGCTGCTTTGGCTGATGCTAGCGCTTCTGCCAATTTGCCAATTACCTCTGATACTGTGCCTTCTGCTAGTGCTACTACTGTTGCTCAAATGCCTGCTGCTGCTCCTGCTAGTGCTAGCTTTACTTCTGAGTGTGCCATGATTAATGCTACTTCTAGTTCAAATGTTGCTCCTGCTACTGCTAAGATCTCTGCAATTGGTGCATCATCCAGCAAATCTCCTGTTTTAATTGTTCCACCTTGCATTGCATCTAGTTCTAGTGGGGTCTCACATGAGTGCACACCAGATACTTGCAAGTTTGCTCTAGCTGCTAGGGAGTTGGGAATAGAGAATAGTGCGCTTAAGTTGCAGTTGAGCAAGTTTGAGAAAGGCTTAGGCAAGTGCTACGAGGGAAGCTTAGCCCTAGATAAGATGCTTAAGGAGCAAAGGCCTGTCTCTCAAAAGGATGGCTTGGGGTTCACCCCAGAGAGGCCAGAGAGGTATAAGAAGAGTGCTCCTTAGGCATCTAGAGTGCGCCAGAGCTACTACCACACAAACCCCAAAGAGACGATCACCTCCACAAACCCAAAGAGTGTTCCCTAGGAGTCGAGTTGAGAGCTACTAGTGGCAAGGGCGTCCTAGGCGACACAGTTTCTGGGAGAGTCGGTCTAGATACCAGGATAGATGGGATAGAGCTCCGTAGACATGGGATGGTCCTAGGGGGAGCTTTGGATACGGGTCTAGGTACAACTATAGGATAGATGCACCGAGGTTCAGCTACACTTCACCTCAACCTGCTAGGTACAACACGTACACTAGGGGCGTGTTTGGTTGCTATGCTCTAGCGAGCCAGGCTCGAGTGAGCGCGTTGACCGGCCTGGAGCAAGCGTTTGGTTTCCTGCACGCGCACGGCTGGCCTGGCTCGCGCGATGCAGCCACAGGCAAAAATGGAGACGCGCGCCTGCATGCGTGGATACGCAGCTCGGGGCCGTTTCTGGCGAGCCAGGCCGCGCAGAGCTTGCACGCGCGTGTGCAGGCTAGCAAACACGCCCTAGACCGTACCCACCCAGGTACACGAGATACCCCAACCGTCCAATTCCAAACCATCTAGCTCAAGCCCACTACCGACCACAACCCAGGTCTCAGCCCAAGATCAGTCGATTCCAGTGTTGGGAGTATAAAAAAATCCTAGTTAAGCCTAAGGGAGAACAGTTTGCTCGTTAGTTAAGCCCCAAGTCAAAGTCGGCTACGAAATAGGAGCAGCATGCTATGGCGCAGCCTTCACGATGCAGGAACGCTTCGCACGGCTCCTTAACTTCCCCACGATTCCACGACACTCCTCACGTCCTCGTTCACCGGCTGGACTACAAAGCAGGGGCATGCACATCAGTTTGAAGGGGGTTGGCCAGTGCTATCAAGGCAGAGCTCAGCCTGCCATTGGAGCATACACGTACACATCCAAACGCATACAAGAAGGGCTTGGGCCCAGCCGCCGCTCGCCGGCGCCGGCGCCGACCGGGCTACCTCGCCGCCCTTCTCCATCCTCTCGCTATCCTTCTCTGTGCAGGTTGTCTCGTCGTCGAGGGCCATGAACACACGCACACGTGGGAGGTCGGCCATTGCTACTTCCATCAACACACGCACACAACCAGTGAAAGGGGCAGGAGGGAGCGACTGCACTTGCGGCGCACGGCCGCCGGCGCCGTCGCCGTCGCCGTCGCCGGCCATGGCTGCTAGCCGGCCATGCGCCGCTGCTCCTCGACCCAAGCTCAGCCATCGGGGCGGCCATTGCTTATCACACGCACACACAAAAGAAGAAGGAGGAGGAGGCCGATGGCCACGGAGGCGGCCGGCGCGCCGCTGCCGCGCCCTTCTCCAAGCGCTTCGCCGCGGACGTTCGCCGGCGAATCGCCGAAGTCCAGGCTATGCCGCGGCCTCCATCTTCACCAAGCACGCATGCCGGCGGCTGTGATGTACACAAATTATTCTTTCCCGGTGTTGACACAAAAAAGTGAATTTTTGTGAACACACGTGCAAAAACGTCAATTCAGTGATTGCGTCGCAACTAAAACCAAGCGTGCCAGTCAATTTGACCTGTAAATTGACAAGGAGAAAATCAACAGTAATATAGCCCTAATCGGCTTTTAAATATAGCCAGATCAGGTTATAAGTAATCGGCTTTAAATAACTCGATTACATAATCTATCGGCTCTAAGCCTGATAGAGCAATTTAATGTAAATAAGCATTCAATTATAAATCTTCTACTTCTTTTTGGTATTTTTATGTAATATCAGCAATAAACCATTTAATCAATATATATCGGGTTAAATCAAGGAATAGATCGAAGAGATTGGTCAGGCTATCTTACCGCGTGGCTATCTTCTGATCAGATCGTATTCCTTCCGAAGTCTGGTCTCTATCGGTATTCCTCAATATATCTCCTTCTTTGCCGATGAATCCCATTTCCGATTCGGCCCAATAATTCCAACATATTTGGCCCTTTCTGAATATCCGATTTTCTGCCAAATTTGGGTGTCAACATATGCCCCTAAATTTGGCAATGAGTATTCTCATTAGCTGAACTTTTCTCATCAGCTGAACTTTCAAGTAAAAATCGGATTTACCATATTGAAACATTTCATATTTTTACCCCTGTAATTCCTCGCTTTTGGCCCATTTAGAGAACACGTGTCAGCCCAGCAGACGATATGGGCCAAAACCATAACGTCGAAACCGTGGTAAAACTCTAGTTTTTACCACTTCTATAAATAGCCGCCCATTCGCTGTCATTTTCACGCTCTCCTCTGCGCACACGTCTCTTGCATCGGAATTTTCGGAGCCTTCAGAAATCCCAGCGCACAGCCAATCGTCCTCCAACTCACAATTGGCATCATGTCTCAGGTACTATTCCGATGCTCTGATACCGAAGCATTGTACTCTTTGGGACCGATAGGGGAAAGGGACCCAACAGATTTCGTAGACCATTCCGTAGCGAGACTCCCCTTATTTGCCGATAATCTTAGCGTAAACAGTTGGAAATCGGCTTTTAGATCCTGGCCTAGCCCGATCAAGGGATATAAGGACTGGCTCATTCGGGTCTATGGCCAGAAACAAGAGCAATGGGATGAATTAGGAATAACCGATGCCATCCTTCTTTCCGTATCTCCACCACCAGCAGACGAACCATTTATGGCAGCATCGGCTTATTTTTAGTGCGACACCACGAATGCCTTCCTCTTCCCAACAGGACCAATTAGCCCTACACTTCTAGATGTATCCATGTTAACTGGTCTTAGTCCCGATGGCGAAATGCTATCGGCTTTCGATCTGACTGCCACACTCAAGTTAGTCCCTGAGAAGAATTTCGGATGGCAGCGTTATATCAGCACCCACCAGAAGACAGGCAATGTAGAAAACGAAGAGCATATCGCCTTTCTGAACATGTGGCTAGATCGGTTCTTCTTCTGTGGACAATCCCTCAGCCCTAGTAAAGTATACCAAGGAGTAGCCGAAGCACTGGCATCAGGTCAGAAATTAGCAATCGGCAAATATCTGCTAGGAGCCACCTATCGGATGATGCATGAAATCAAAAAAGGTCTCTGCTCAAAGAAAGCCGATTACTCAGTTGGTAATCTTGGTGGCCCTTTCTGATTCATCGGAATGTTTCTGAAGCTCCAGATATACAACTCTCTAAGAGAACTGGACTTCAGTCTGGAATTCCCGAACGAGAAGGATTCCGATAGCAGTGAGCGCCCCTGTAGATCATATGGTGAAATGATATCAGTGAACTGCAACAAAAAACGCCTGAATCAATACGACCTCTCTCATTCCATGGTTGCATTTTATACCATGTCTGAATCGGAATATGGTTTAGAACAGTTCAACCCATATACTGATTTGGACAGATACCCCATCCCCTCATTTTTCCGATTAGCCGATACCCTAAAGGGCGAAGCCTTATCGGCTTATAAGGAATTCATCTCTCCTCTTCGCTATTCTGAGCACAAGGACCCACATTAGAAAACCATCCTATGAATTCTATCACCCAGCTGTGGTTGCTCGGCAATTCAATCTCGGGCAGGAAATTCTCGATCTCTTTATATACCGCCATCTGAATGCCAGAGAAGATTTAACCCCCCCAATCAGCCTATGGAATTCTGTCAGCTGCACACACCGACTTCGAAATGCCATCGAAATTTATAATGTGGGCTGACACTTCGCTGAAGTTCAACGACTGGTGGGAAACTATTGCAAAAAACATCTATGCCACAGAAGGCGGAGCCGCAACCTTAATCGAACGGCTCACTAGCCAGAAAGAGACCTGTAAACCTAACTGGCCAAAGATTGCTGGCATGACAGAACTCGAAATGGAATCAGAAGATAGCAGCTCTGATAGTTCCGATTCTGTTAATTCCGACGAGGACAGCGACGACAAAGAGGAAAACTCCTCCGAATCGGGACCCTCCTTATCGGATTCAGACGATGAAAGAACAAACTCCCAGAATCATACATCGTCTTCTAGCAGCGAGGTTACTAACTTGTATGCGTTTGCTAACTCACATTATCCTTTTACCGATTACTAACCTCAGGTTAATTTCCTTTTCAGAGCGGAGACAAGCGCCCCAAGGCCAAGCTGTTTGGAGAAACAGCCGGTTAACTCCATTCAACGGCCAAGTCCGCATCGGCCTTTGCGCAAGGGTCCTCCCAGCAGCCCAAGAAAAGAGGTAAAATCGGCTTATAAGACATAATTCTGAAATATCCGATTTCTTACCCACTTTTATTCAACAGGGAAACCCGAAGGTGAAACCGGCCTGAGAAAGAAAGTGGCCGCCAAGAAGCCACGACCCCAAAAGGTGCGTACACCCGATACCACCGAATCGGTATGTGACACAGTAAGCACTTAATCTTTCCCAAATTCTCATCAAGTTTGTCTCGGGTTTTCACTCATCGGAAGTATTTCCTTTAGGACACTTCACCCATCCAAAAGAAAAAGGATGGTACGCCTGCTCCCCCAGCGGCGTCACAGACTCCACCGACTTTCAATCCCCAAGATGTAATCGGCATTTCCTCATTTCAATCTTATAGAATTTTTAAAAATCCGATATCTTGTAACTTTAAATATGTCCTCTTCCAGTATATGTTTCAACCTCGAAGTCCAGCTCACGTAACTGTGGTATCAACGCAGGTAATAACATACGACGGGAAGAAAACCGATGAGCTCAACTTTGATCTGTCCAGCATGGACTGGCTTGACTACGAGCTAGACTTCCTTTCATCTCCGATCAGGACTTCGTCTCCCCCAGCCATTATCAAGTCACCAGCCATGGAAACCATCAAGGAGAATCGGTTTTCTTCGGACACCATCACCAAGCTCAAAAAGATGTGGGAACTATTTGGTGATGAATCAGATTTCTTGGCTAATCCTTCTACCATACGGGAGATAGCCGATTCTATCAAAGAAGTCCTCCCTGAGCAGGTGGCTTCGGCCATCCAGAAAGTTCTGCCCCTCACCAAAGAGAAAGTCGATTTCGATGCTGCATTGGATCGGCTCCATCAAAGGGAAGCACTCAAGGATGCTGACGCAGAATTAAAAGGGCTGATCCAAGACGCAATGCACAGAGCAACAAGCTCCTCAAGCTGAAGCATGAGGCTGAATCGGCAAAACTTGCTGCCTCCAAGGCAGTTTCAAGGGTTAAGTCCCTGGAACTGGAACTAGAAAAGGCAAGGAAAGCTGAAGAAGCCACTCACTCCAACTTCGAAGAGTCCAAATCGGCGGCTAAGGAGCAGTACAGTATCGTGAAGACCTGCGGGTTGGCAGTGCTGGACGCCAAAAAGAAAATGCCGATTATACCTGGATAAGCTGAAGAAGATACTGAAACTGTTAACCGGATCCGGGATACAATGTCCGGCGCCGCCGCAGCTATCTATGAGTTTTGTGAATGAATGGCCTGCGAGCCAAAATTTAAACAATTAATGCATGAATCGGTATTTTACCGATTGTAAGACTGTTTCATTTTTCCCCTTGGGCGAGAACAATTGAAGCCTTCGTGCTTCTGTAATAACGCTTTTTACACAATTGCTTTTGTCTTTATGTTTGTCTATAGACGATTCCTTAGAATCGGCTTTTGCTCAACAGCAACATGTTGAGTAAAATTGCATTACCTATCGGATAGACTATAGGCGATCTCGGCTTTTGCTCAACAGCAACGCGTTGAGTAAAATTATGTCACCACTTCGCCAAAGGGTTAAACAGCCTTTTGAACTATAGGCGATTCACAGGAATCGGCTTTTAACAAATCCGAGCTCAAGCTCCAACCCAAACGTTAGGATAATATTTCTTCAGATACTTGGCGTTAATTGCTTTACCGAAAACTTCCCCATCAAGCGTCTCTAAGATATACGCATTTCCAGGAATAATCCGATTGATCTTGAATCGTCCTTCCCAATTTGGCGACCACTTTCCGTATTTAGGATCTCTAGAACAAATCGGTAAAAACGTCTTCCATACAAGCTCTCCCACTTCAAAAGCTTTCGGTACCACCTTCTTGTTATAATGCCTTGCAACTCTTTGCTTATCTCGTTCAATATGCTCCAGAGCCTTCAACCGAACCGCCACCATGTCATCCAGCTTATCCACCATCAAATTCTTGTAATCATCGGCTTTTATGTTATTTTGTTCCTCAACTCTCATGGATCCGATGATCGCCTCAACTGGCAGAACAGCTTCTTGACCATAAACCAGCTCAAATGGTGACACCTTCGTAGCTCCATGCTTAGCAATCCGATACGCCCATAACGCATCTGCCAAAGTACTATGCCAACCTCGCGGCCTTTCAGCGATTTTTCGCTTGATCAGCTTTATAGCACTTTTATTTGAAGATTCTGATTAGCCGTTGGCTTGAGCATAATACGGCGAGGAGTTAATCGTTGTGATTCCCAAGCTTCGAGCATAATCTTGAAACGCCTCTGACATAAATACCGATCCTTGATCTGTAGTAATCGTCAGAGGAATACCAAATCGGTAAATTATGTGTTCCCTGACAAAATCGAGCGCTTCAGTAGCAGTCACTTTCTTCAACGGCACAGCTTCAACCCACTTAGTAAAATAATCCGTTGCTACCAAAATATACCGATGCCCCTTGGACGAGGAAGGAAATATTTCACCGATCATATCAATTCCCCATCCTCTAAAAGGCCACGGCTTCACGATCGGATGTAAAATTGATGCAGGTGCGTGTTGAATATTTCCGAATTTCTGACAATCTTTGCAATCTTTATAATATTTGAAAAAATCTTCCACCATTGTTGGCCAGAAATACCCCACGCGCTTCAACATCCATCTCATTTTATATGCTGATTGATGAGTTCCACATAGTCCCTCATGAATTTCTCCGATTGCAACTTTAGCCTCTTCTTCGTTTAGGCATTTAAGCAATAACCCATCAAAACTCCGATAGTATAATTTATCACTGAGTAATACGTACCTTTGAACTTTCCTCTTAAGCTTCCTATCGGCTTTCCCCTGAGGATCTTTAAGATAACCGATAATTTCTGCCTGCCATCCTATCGGAACAGGATTTGCAATAGGAATAATCTCCAATTCCATGATCGGTAATTTATAACCTGATGTTTCCTGAGCTAAATCATTGGCCTCACAATTCTGTTCCCTCGGAATATGATGAATCGTGAATATGCTGAAACACTTAGCCAAATCAGAAGCTCTTTCCATATACTCCCGAAGCGGGTCACTATGACATTCGTATTTACCGATCATTTGAAAAACTGCTAGCTGTGAATCTCCAAACACCTCCACGGCAATAGCACCAGCTTGGATTAACAATTCCAATCCCTGAATTAAAGCCTCGTATTCCACTTGATTATTGGTCAACCCAAATTCCACTGTAACACTGAATCGGTAAGGAACACCACCAGGAGAAATAATAAAAATACCGATTCCGCATCCCTTCTCACAAACCGATCCATCAAAGAACATTACCCAAGACAAGAGAATCAAAAGATTAATGTCTTGATGGTGCGTAATGAAATCGGCTAATACCTACCCCTTGACTGCTTTTGGAGATTCATAGGTTAGATCAAACTCAATGAGAGTATATGCCCATTTCCCGAGACGTCCTTTAATAATTGGGGCATTAAGCATGTACTTGATCACATCGGTCTAACAAACTACTTTGCATTCAACACCCAACAAATAATGCCTCGGTTTAGTGCATGCAAAGTATAAACAAAGACAATACCTCTCCACCATCGTGTATCGGGTTTCTGGATCTAATAACTTTCTGCTCATATAGAAAATCGCATGTTCCTTTCCATCGACTTCTTGGACCAGAACTGCCCCTATCGTTTTATCCGATACCGATAGATACAACTTAAACGGCAAATTTTCCTTTGGAGCAACCAGAACAGGTGGATTAACCAGGTATTCTTTAATATTATCAAACGCTTTCTGCTGCTCTGGTCCCCAAATAAACTTATCGGAATTTTTCAACTTAAGCAATGGAGAAAACGGTATGATTCTTTTCGATAAATTTGAAATAAGTCTCCTCAAGTAATTAATCTTACCGATGAGTTCTTGCAAACGTACCTTCGAATCAGGAGGCTTAGTATTCAGGATCGCCTTTACTCTATCAGGATGAACCTCGATTCCTCTCTGATGCACCATAAACCCCAAGAACTTGCCAGCCGATACTCCAAAAGCACACTTCTTTGGATTCATCCTCATGCCATATTTTCGAAACCGATCCAACACGGTTATAATATCAGCCAAGTGTTGTTCTTCCTCCTGGGATTTGATCACCACATCATCAATATATATCTCAACCAATTTACCGATTAAATCATGACAGATTAAGTTCATCCCTCTTTGATATGTAGCCCCAGCGCTGATCAGCCCAAAAGTCATAACGACCCACTCAAACAAGCCGATAGCTCCAGGACATCTAAACGCAGTCTTGTTCATATCTTCTTCGGCCATAAAGATTTGATTGTAACCCGCATTACCATCTGGGAAACTGATAATCCGATTGCCAGAAGCAGCGTCAATTAATCGATCAGCAATCGGCATCGGATATTCATCCTTATATGTTGCTTTGTTTAAATCCTGAAAATCAATACACACCCGAATTTTATCAGAATCCTTCTTACCAACCAGTACGATATTAGAAATCCAATCGGCATATTTGCATGGCCGAATAAACTTTGCATCTAACAACCTTTGAATTTCAGCCTTTACTTGATCATAAATTTTCCAATTGATCCTTCTCGGTGATTGTTTTACTGGCCGAAACCCAGGCTTCATCTTAATCTTGTGCTCAACTATAGATCGGTCTAAACCAAGCATCTCGTGATATTCCCAAGCGAAGCAATCAACCCGATCCTTGAGTATCTGGATAAGCCGATCCTTATAGTCCCGCGGCAACTGTTTACTGATATAAGTGGGCCTTTCTTTCCCATCGGTTCCAATATCGACTTTTTTAAGTTCATCAGCCGATATAAAACCTTGGCCCATCTTATATTCAATGCCCTCTAGAGCCGCGGTTCCCATAAAAAACCCTCATGTCCTTGAGTTACCGATTGCGCTTCCAATGTTGTCGGCTTGAATCCCAGCTTACTGGTGCTGAGGAAGTTGCATTCTTCTAAGGGTTTTCCCGATTGTGCCTCGAGGTTGTCATGTATATCGGTTTCTGCGGTTAGAGATTCTCCTCTGACCACTTCTATCTGCTCGCCAATCCACTGAATCAAAATCTGATGTAATGTCGATGCAATGCAGCAATTGGCGTGTATCCAATCCCTTCCCAACAGCACATTATAACTCCCTTTTCCTTCAATTACGAAGAAAGCTGTTGGGATTGTCTTGCTCCCTATAGTGAGCTCCACGACCAGAACCCCTTTGGCTTCGGTCGGATTTCCATTGAAATCGCTTAAAACCATATTAGTCTTAACCAAATCTTCTGTAAATTTTCCAATTTTACGGCACACAGAATATGGCATCAGATTTACAGTAGCTCAAATATCCACCATCATTCTGGAAATCGGCTTTCCATTCATATATCCCATAATAAATAATGGCTTCAAGTGTAATCGGGAATTCTCTGGCTTCTTAAATATAGCGTCTTCAGCTCCCACCACTAGCTCAGAAGCAGCCTCTTCATAATCACACATGAACTCCCGAGGTAGCACGTAGACCATATTAGTGGCAATCGAAACCTCATCAGAATCATTTTCAATAATAACAGCCGATCTCAACTTGGGCCTCCACTCCTGCTTGCCCCTAGCTGGCTTTATCGGCTTTACCTACTCTAGCAGAGCGTCCCTAAACTTCTCAGCTTCTGCTTCTTTAGCTTCAGCGCGCCTCATCCGCTGCAAGCGCCGCTTCTGAGACTTTGTGATTCCACTCGGGCACCACCGTGGCAACGGCACCTTGGGAGGCCGATGCACATCGGCATTTTTATTTATCGGGACGTCATCGGCTTTTCCACTAGGAAACACCAGCCGGTCTTTTACCGATGTTCTCCTGGGAGGAATAAACGTGTGGTTCATTGGGCAATTCTCCAGAGTAGGTAATGACATTCTTTCTTCCCAACAGTATCGAAAAAAAGGATAGTCCCAATGTTCCATCTCCCAATCTTGATCATTTGAATTCCTTTGCATGGTTTCTGGAGCATTCGATTTAACACTCTTGCGAGGTGTTTCTTTAGCCATCCGGTTATATTTTTCCAATAGCTGATCGAAAGTTGGCTTTGGCCTTGGCTTATAGATCGGATCATCATTGTGCCCGTGTTTCACCTCGCGCCACTCGCTAGTTCTTTCACCACCACGTCGGCCAGATGACTGGAATTTCAGTTCCGGCCTTTCTTCTACCACGATCCTCTTAGAGCCAACAAGTACTTTAAACCGATTGGAGCTCTCTGGATCATCGGCTTTCCTTTTAGCGTCGACCATCCCAACAAAACCGACTGGGAACGGCTCCGTGTCGATCTGCGAGTTTTTGCCTTGATATCGAAGTTGCCCGCTCTCGATCGCTTTTTGCAACACTTGCTTAAACACGTTGCACTCGTTGGTCGCATGCGGGTAAGAATAATGCCACTTGCAATACTTCCTCTTCTTCAGCTCTTCAAGTGGAGGAATTACATGCCCCTGTTTAAGCCGAATTTGCTTTTCCTGCAGAAGATGATCAAAAATCCAATCACACTTGGATGTGTCAAAAGAATACTTGCCCTTCTCTGGGCCTTTCGGCTTTATCCATCCTAGTTCGAACTCCTTGTTATTCACCCATTCCGCAACATAGGCAGCAACATCCTCAGTATCGGAGTCATCTGAGTCTTCAATCTCATCGGTGTCGACAATATTAATTGCTTTGTCCTTGCCCTTATTATTGTTGTTGTTATTCCGATACTCTTTTTGGCCTGGGTAAGAATTATCAGAGAATCGGCTTTCATACAGCGCGATCTTGTGAGCCAGATGTGAAATATCAGCGAATTCCTGATTGCCCACCTTTTTCTGATTAACGGGTAGTAAACCCTTGAAAGCCAATTCTGCTAGTTCATTATCAGGCAATGAAAGGCTGTAGCATCAGTTTCTCACTTCCCTGAACCGACGCAGATAATCATTTACCGATTCCCCAAACTACTGCTTGATCATCATGATATCGGTAATCCTTGCTTCATTTTCTCCGGAATAAAAATATTCGTGAAATTTCTTCTCTAGATCCGGCTAGGAAGTGGTACTGTTTGGAGGAAGCGATGTGAACCAGTTAAATGCCGATCCCGATAGAGACAGTGGGAACAATCGGCACTTGAGAGTATCCTTTGATGCAGCCTCCCCGCACAGTGCGAGAAATCTAGCAATATGCTCGCGCGTAGAGGTGTGATCACTTCCGCTGAATTTGGCATTCGCGAAATCAGGAACTCGATACTTATGTGGATATTCTGTTTCATTGAAAGCCGATGGATACGGCATAGTATAGTGCGGTGCAATCTTGGGAGTGTTGAACCCGCACTGCTTCATCATATTGTAGACCAGGTTCTTAGTCATCTCTTCCAGATTCTCATTCATCCCGTGATTAATCGGCTGATAGATTGGATCTGAAACTGGGACTACAGCCTGATTGTTTGGTATCATCTGAATCGGAGTTGGATTAATAGTCAATGGAGGACTTAGTTTGGAGGTTCCAGCCTGTGATGCCCCTGGCTGAGCGTAAGCTGGATACTGGCCTCCTGGATTCATCCCTTGCGGAATATTCCGATTCATCTGATGAGCTTGTCCAGTCATGATATTGTGAAGCGCAGCACTAGTCCCCTCCTGGACGATTCGCCCTAAAACCGATGACTGGTCCAGCATTGATCGGTAAACAGAGCTATTGATCTGATCTCTTATCATCTCGAAAAAAATCTCCGGTGAGCAATGGATCTCCAATAGAAGTCTTCGTAATCTGGCCACTACGGGTTTTCCGATAGCCAGTTAGCATTCTCTTCTTGTTCTCCTCATGGATCTCCGCGAGCCTATCTTCAACCTCTCTTTTCTGATCTGGGCTCAATTCGTCAAACGTCACAGCCTTAGCAGCGAGGTTCAACGGTTCTAACACTGCTTCGGTATCGGTGCGCGTCATCTTGTCGGTTTTGATCCTTTGGTGTCCCACTGGGCGTGCCAAAAAGTATGCTGACACAAAAAAGGGAATTTCTGTGAACACACGTGCAGAAGCGTCAATTCAGTGATTACGTCGCAACTAAAAACCAAGCGTGCCAGTCAATTTGACCTGTAAATTGACAAGGAGAAAATCATCAGTAATATAGCTCTAATCGGCTTTTAAATATAGCCAGATCAGGTTATAAGTAATCGGCTTTAAATAACCCGATTACAGAATCTATCGGCTCTAAGCCTAATAGAGCAATTTAATGTAAATAAGTATTCAATTATAAATCTTCTACTTCCTTTTGGTATTTTTATGTAATATCAGCAATAAACCATTTAATCAATATATCGGGTTAAATCAAGGAATAGATCGAATAGATTGGTCAGGCCAAGACAGTATTCAAATCTAAAACGAGATATAAACCAACAGATCGGTTTAAAGGTTTAAGACTGATGAAGGTAAATACAATACTAATCGGCAAACACCTATATATGCAAAATCTCAAACAAGGCATACGCAAGATCGATTAAACGAGGCAGTCGCATATATCAGATTTAAGAAAAGCATACAAGATACTTGACGATCGGCATTGCAGGATAAACACACATCACAGATCGATTAAATCGAGACAGTGCAATATGCGATAACATATTAAAGATCGGTAAATCCCGAGACAGTTTAACATGCTTTGCATACATGAGATCAATATGATACAGCCATGCATACGGGTTACAAGGAGAGAATCGATTATCCCATTGAGATAGCTCTACCTGCGAGTTGAAGCCTTTCGACGAGGTCGATCGGATTCGAAAGTAGTTTGTGTATTGAGTATGATGTATTTTTTCTCGAGACCTAAGGTCCTATTTATAGTATTACACAGTTGATACCGATACGACCTATTTTACCGCGTGGCTATCTTCTGATCAGATCGTATTTGTTCCGAAGTCTGGACTCTATCGGTATTCCTCAATATATCTTCTTCTTTGCCGATGAATCTCATTTCCGATTTGACCCAATAATTCCAACATATTTGGCCCTTTCTGAATATCCAATTTTCTGCCAAATTTGGGTGTCAACACCCGGCAGGAAAATTGTTGCGGGCACGCCAGAGCGTTTTGCGAAACGCACAAAAATAAGAATGAGCACCGACATTCCGTTATTGAAAACAGAACACGATTATCGTTTAATTGCGCCTAATAGCCATGTTCGGCATTACATCTGAGAGGGGCAATTGTAGTGTTCTAGATCCCGGGGGCCTCGCAAAGCCGCCCGGTTAATTACATCCGCGCGTGGATACGCGGAACACCTCCGATTAGATCACCGGAACTGTCATCTTCTTCTCCTTGACTTGTGCTTCGCCATGCGGTTGGTTGGCGGAGTATAATTGGCGACGACAGAATCCACTGGGTAACTGGGCCCGTGAAGTGCCTAGCGTAGCCGTGCATGTTTGGCTGCGCCCGCTCGTGTAGCTTGAACTTATGTCGTCAAGCGCCACGTTGTTTGATATTGGGCGAGTGCATAGCTAGCACCAGTCTTGGAGTTGATGTTGACTGTTCCGAAGGCGTCATCGACGTGTTCACGCGTGTCTTCGTCTTGGTGTAGACGACGGTACGCAACACCGCGAAGGGAGTCAGCCGTCGTGTCATTTAGAACACGTTTATTCGTTGTTCGATCGCCGTCTTCATGTTGATGGAGACGACGGTGCCAGGTTCCGTATAAGAACCGGCCGTCGTTTTATTCGACGAGGTTGACGGCACACGGCGCACGGTTCCACGTGGGGGAACCTGCCGTCGTTCTGTTTATTTCGACGAGGGCGACGGTGCACAGTTCCACGTGGGGGAACCGGCTGTCGTGCGTTGTTTTGGCGAAACGACGGTGCACAGCTCCACGTGGCGGAACCGGCCGTCTGCGTTGTTTCGGCGAAGTGACGGTGCGTAGCTCCACGTGGGGGAACCGGTCGTCACGTTGTTTATTTCAACGAAGGCGACGGTGCGCAGCTCCACGTGGGGAACCGGCCGTCGTGTGTTGTTTTTGCGAAGCGACGGTGCACAGCTCCACGTGGGAACCGGTCGTCGTGTGTTGTTTTGGCGAAGCGACGGTGCGCAGCTCCACGTGGGGGAACCGGCCGTCATGTTGTATACTTCGGCGAGGGCGACGGTGCGCAGTCCCGCGAGGGGGAATCGGACGTCGTGTTGTATACTTCGACGAGGGCGACGGTGCGCAGTTCCACATAGGGGAATCGGCCGTCGTGTGTTGTTTTGGCGAATTGACGGTGTGCAGCTCCACCTGGGGGAACCAGCCGTCATGTTGTATACGTCGGCGAGGGCGACGGTGCGCAGTCCCGCGAGGGGAACCGGCCGTCATGTTGTATACTTCGACGAGGGCGACGGTGCGCAGTTCCACGTGGGGGAACCGGCCGTCATGTTGTATACTTCGGCGAGGGTGACGGTGCGTAGTCTCGCGAGGGGGAACCAGCCGTCATTTTATCGTTTTTGATGCTGACGACAGTGCCCAGTTCCGTTCAAAGGAACCGACTGTCGTTTTTATTCGTCCTGGCTTCGCTGGCGGTGCCCAGTTCCGTTCAAAGGAACCGACCGTCGTTTTTATTTGTCCTGGCGTCGTGGAGCAGAAGGACGGGGGCGACGTTGCTCGTTCTGGCATCGACGTTAAGGCTCGGAGCGACGTCTCTCGTCCCGGCACCGACTTTAGGGCACGGGGCGTCGTTGCTCGTCCCGGCACCGACTTTAGGGCATAGGGCATGCGGCGAAGTCAGCGTTGGCCCACTGGGGCGGCGTAGAGGACGACGACGAAGGGCCACGCCACGGCGGCGAGGCGGCCTGTGCCCACGCCGGGGCAGTGTTGAGGCGGCGGCGGCGTGAGGCCGCGGCGGACGGCGGATGACGGCCCATGCCCACACGGCGTACAACGGCGTACAGAAATAGGCCGTCGTCGTGCTCGCGGATGTTGCGAGGCAGTGATGGCGGTGAGTGCTAGAGCGGCGCGGACGAGTCCGTGCCCACGCCAGGGCACGGCGTCGGAGTACAGGCGAGGTGGCCAGCGCGCCGAAGTGGATGGCGGCGTTGAGGCGGGGAAGTGCGACGGCCGGGGCGGGCTCGCATGGGCGGCGGAGGCAACACAGGCACAGCGCCGGCGCCGGTGCGCCGGCCGCCGCCGGCGACACGGAGCGGAGGCGGCGCAAGCACGGCGCCACCCCGGTCCGCGGACGAAACAGCCGGGGGACGGCGACAGCGTGCGCCCAGGCCGCGCTGTCCGAGCCTACCGGAGTCGACGCGGGCGGCGCGGCGTTTGGAGTGGTGGTGGCGTCGTGAAACAGGGGCGGCGTCGGTGGTCGGACGCGCGACGGCGCCCACCACACCCACGGCGGCGCGCAGCTTGAGGTGGATTGGCGCCGGCGTGGTAGACCGGCGTGGAGGATGACGATGGCCCAGCGGCGGAGACACGGTGGCATGCCGTGCCGGGCGCGGCGGGGACGACGACAGCGGCCGCGCCGGGCGGCGGTGTTGTTAGGGACGATGAGGCCGCGAAGGCGTTTTGAAGTTGTGGCGGTGCGTCGGCCGCCGTGGAGAGCAGGGGCAGCCACGGGCACCCGGCGGCGAGATGGGGAGGAGGCGGCGGCGCGGCGCGGCGGCCGAGCCGGCCTCTTCCCCTGCTCCTGGCCCCCTTTCTTTGAGTGCAGAGAGAAGAGATTGAGGGAGACAAAGTCACGGGAGAGAGAGAGGGAGACAGAGAGATCGAGAGAGAGAGGGCGCGGGGAAGAGCAAAGCTGCGGGACCCGCCGACGCCTTCCCCCCTCTCAGCTCACCTTTTTCTTCCCATGCATTATTTCCAAGAGTATGAAATTTCGGTGGTCACCTCTTTTCCGCTTGGAGACATACTCCACAACCGGGAGGCCACTGAAAGGATTGCCAAATGGGCAGTCGAGTTTGGAGCCTTTGAAATAAAGTTCAGGCCTCGATTAGCCATCAAATCTCAAGCGTTGGCCGACTTCGTCGCCGAGTGGACAGAGGCCCAAACCCCAGCAGTAAAGGAGAATCTCGAGTACTGGACAATGTACTTTGATGGTTCCCTAATGCTCAGCAGCGCGGGGGCTGGGATTTTGCTCATATCGCCGACTGGAGAAAAGCTACGCTACGTCCTCCGGATATTGTTTCCCGTCAGCAACAACGCCGCCGAGTACGAGGCACTCATCCACGGGCTACGCGTCGCCATATCACTTGGCGTCAGGCGGTTAATGGTACGCGGGGATTCCCAACTCGTGGTCGACCAAGTTCAAAAGGAGTGGTCTTGCATTGGTGACAGTATGGCGGCTTACTGTCAGGATGTACGAAAGTTAGAAGACAAGTTCGACGGTCTGGAGCTTACACACGTGCTCCGCCGCGACAACGAAGCAGCAGACGAGCTAGCACGGATGGGATCCACTTGGGCCCAGGTCCCGAGTGATGTTTTCGTCCAAAAGCTACGCGCACCGTCCATCAAGCTATCACCTGCACCGGGAGAAGGTCAAGAGAAGCAGCCAGAACCTGATGCAGAGGTATTCACAATTAACCCTGGGTGGACACATCCTTACTTAGATTATCTTCTTCATGATGAGCTGCCCGAGGATCGAAGCCTCGCCGAGTGCATTACGTGCCAAAGCAAAAGCTTCAAGGTAGTCGGGGACGAGCTTTTCAGAAAAAGCAGTTTCGGGGTACTAAGGCGTGCATATCCGAGCAAGAAGGCAAAATTCTGCTCATCGAAATCCACTCGGAAGAATGTGGGCACCACGCGGCTGCCAGCACCCTAGTGGGCAAAGCCTATCGGTAAGGATTTTTCTGGCCAACCACGGTCACAGATGCGGAAGATATAGTACGCAGGTGTGACGGGTGTCAATTTTTCGCACGGCAAATTCACATGCCGGCCCAAGACCTACAGACGATTTCAATCTCTTGGCCCTTCGCCGTCTGGAATCTAGACATGGTGGGCCCCCTCAAGCGAGCGCAAGGCGGGTTTACCCATCTCTTCGTTGCCATTGACAAGTTTACCAAGTGATAGAAGCCAAGCCGGTTGCTGTCATCACGGCGGCCAAAGCACGCGAGTTCTGTCGGGACATCGTTATGCGTTTCGGCGTATCCAATCGCATCATCACCGACAATGGCGTTCAGTTCAAAAGCAGCAAATTTCAAGACTGGGGCGAGGAGCTAGGCATCAAGATCTGCTATGCCTCGATGGCCCACCCACGGAGCAACGGACAGGTTGAGCGCGCCAACGGATTGGTGCTACAAGGGCTCAAAGCCCGAATTTTCGATCGCTTGAAGCCGTACGCTGCGCGCTGGGTCAAGAAGTTGCCTTCGGTGCTCTGAGGGCTCAGAACGACCCCGAGTCGAGCAACCGGGCAAACACCCTTTTTCCTAGTCTATGGCTCGGAGGCGGTCCTCCCGGTCCCCTCGGGTCGCCGGTTACCACGATAATCAGTCGGATGAAGCAAAATATGATGTCCTTGACCGGCTCGAGGAAGCCAGGGAAGCAGCAATGATACAGTCGGCAAAGTACCAACAGGGCCTGTGTCGCTACCATCAGCGCAACATACGGGGCCGTGCGTTCTCTAATGGAGATCTGGTCCTCCGAAGGAACCAGAAGCACGAGCATAAACTCTCCCACTCTGGGAAGGCCCCTACGTGATCGCTGAGGTGACCCGTCCAGGGGCTTACCGGTTACAACGTGAAGATGGATCAGAAGTACCCAATACTCTTAAAGTTTTGTATTCAAGCAGCATGTAATTAGTTTCCCTTCTTTTGACTTGCTACTCGGCCCTAAACGATCAAGCAGTAAGTCGGGGGCTACACTAAATAGTGTGCGGAGTCAACCGCACCCTATCTTATCAATAAAAATTGTTCTCTTTACATGTGTTGATCAAATTTGGGTGTTACACAAATTATTGAGTAATGGCGCTTTTATATCCGTAGTCGCAATGTTTAGCTACTCCGTAGTCACATGGGAAGAAAGCCAAGTGCTACTTCCTGGCACTCGGGGGCTGGACCAGTCGGCGGATGCGTTTCATGAAAAAGGATAAAGCGTACTATTCGGATAAACCGGATCGCCAGTATCGGGGATCAACAAGCGTTTCCATTACAGACACATCTACAAAACCAATTGTTCTACTATCTGGACGGCAGTTCTAGTAAAGCGGCGGCCTTCTCCTCCGTACAAGCAAACCCGTCTTTCACGGCTTCGCAGTCTAGGCGGGGGAAGTTTGACTTCGCGATGGCGAGGCCTTGGCTGGTACATGTTATCGCGGCCTCCCGAGTGAAGGCCTTGATCTGCTCAAGGAGAGTGTCGAGATGGGCCACCAGGAGGTCGGGATCGTTCGGCGGCTCTTCATCCGGGTAAAGGCATTGAAGCACCGGGGCTATCCCCACTGAAGCTCGGCGGGGAAGCTCTGCTAAACCAGTCGGGTGTGGCATATTAGTTGGGCTCCGGTGAGGTTGACTCAGGGAGAGCCAATGGGGAAAACCTACCTTCCAGTTCTTTTGCCGATTTCTCTGCTTGAGTGTTGACTCGGCGGACTTCATCCTCCAAGGCCTTCTGCCTCGTCTCCAGAGCTACATTTGATGACAAATATTGGAGATTATTATCTATGAAGCATTCTTTATAGAGATTTAGCACAGACAGGGGCCTATACCTCGGATAGTGTTGAACTCTTCCACTTGGCGGAATCGGAGCTTGGTGACTTCGCAGTGGAGTTCTTCGATCCGGCCGCGGTATTGCGACTTAACGGCATACAGGGCGTTGTCAAACTCGTCGCGTGTTTTCAGCTCGCCTACCGTTTTCTCCATGCATCGGGACTTCTGCTTCGACCTCTCCTTCATGCGCTGCGAAGGGAGGGAGATTAGTGGGATTCCCCGTGCAAGGTAAGGATTCGCAGTGGAAAAGAGTTTTACCTCATATATCTTGGCTTGAATTGCAGTCACTTGGTCCAGCACCTCCCATTCCTCGGCCTCCTGCCCGTCGTCTACCTCGTACACCTCCATCTCCTTCCTCCATTTCAGTCAAAAGGGTGGAGCGTGAGCTTTTGGGGGAGGGGCGAGGAATTTCCTCGATTTCTGGTTCTGAGCTCTCTGGAGCCGGAGCTGGGACTTTCCCCTTCGCCGACGAGGATTGGAAATTGGTGGAGGATGGGCCGGAATCTTGGCGAGGCGCGGTGGGCTGAGCCGAGGCTGGCATTCCCTTGCCATGCGAACTTGGCGGCTCATCATCATCAACTGATTTTCTGAAAGCATTCGGAGACCTTTCAAGATGCACACGTCTGCGAATTATGAAGTTACGGCGTCGCAAAGGAATACCTGTGTGATGGGAAATACTTCATCCTGAATCGGGTGCCCGAACCACTCGGGCGAGTACCAGAAGGCTTTATCGCCCCTGACGCGGCTGTCGGGCCAGCTGTCTGGGGAGACGGAGGGCTTGGAGGCTACTCGGCCGGAGCCGGAGATGGCCTTGGTGCTGAGCGGCGGCGGTGCCGGAGCGGGACATCATCTTCGTCATCGTCATCGTCTGAGTCCTCTGAAGCAACCCCCTGCCTTTCTTGGTCAAAGGAGCACTAGTCGAGCCCTCAGCAGGACGCTTACGCAGTGCCTCTTTGGGATGAAGAGCTCCTGGGACCGAAGGGGTGGAGAAGAAGGCTTCGCGCCCCTGCGGCATGTTAGATTACACTAGTTATGGCTATACATTCAACAAGGCCGCGGTTGAGTTGAGGAGGATCTTCTCCTTACCGCTGGTGGCAAATACCCCAAATGGTACGGAGTTGGGCACTCTGCGCGAACTATTTCCGAGCCCGGAGCGAAGAGCTCGACCACTCGGCTAATGATTTCCTTCTGCGAAAGGCTTTCGTTGGATTACCGAGTGGTATCTTGGGCCCCCGAGTACTCGAAGGTAAGATGCACCCTCTCCTTTATGGGCTGGACACGGCGTTCCAAACAACCCCAATGCCGGTCAGCCCAGCAGCTTTACCTCTGTGGAGAAGAGTGAGAAGTTCCTCTACTTGGCCTCCCTCGTCATCAGCGAGAAGAGAGGACCAGGAGGGATGGACTGTGGGGCACTCGCCGGAGAAGGAAGGGAGGAACGGAGGAGAATTGGCGCAGTAGAACCACTCCGAGTGCCAGCCCTTATTGGAGGTTCTTAAAGGAAGATCGAGATAATATTTTCGGGCCCCTTCCAACAATTGAAATCCCGCGCCGCCGCCGGCTTTGGGGAAGTTCTTGTTGGGAAAAGGCTTGAGAAGGAAAAGAAATCTGAAAAGGTCGAAATGAGGAGCAATCCCCAAATAGGCCTCACAGACATGGATGAAAATCGTAATTTGGAAGATGGAACTGGGGTTCAAGTGCGAAACCTCGATCCCGTAAAAATGCAGTAATCCCCGGAAGAAAGGAGAACAAGGAAGGCCAAAGCCACGGAGAAAGAAGGATTCGAAGACCACTACCTAGTCGGAGCGAGGGGTGGGGCAGGATTCGCCAGCGGCGGCGCGCCAAGACACAAAACCTTCGGAGGGGAGCACGCCAAGGGAGACCAGCTTCTGTAGCCTTCGTTCGGTCGTGATGGACTTCATCCACTCCTTCCCGCTCTTGGCAGCCTTAGGGGCGGCGGGGGATGGTGGAGCCATTGTGATCGGAGACGGGTGGCGGCGGAGGTGGCGATGGAGACGAACCCTAGCGGCGGAGTTTTCTGGAGAAGCTAACAGACTGGTGCGAAAAGTGAGCAAGGTGAACTAGTTTCGTTCTTATGTTCCTAACTTATCGCGACGAGCAGTGCTTCGCATTCTGGGCCGGGCCTTAGTCTAGCACTGGATGCGGCCCCTTTTTTTAGGAGGGTTTGCTAAATCACTCGGCTGGTCGAGTGGTTCCTCCTGAGAGGCCTGCGTTAAGTGCCGACTGCCGGTCGAGGAGCGGGCGGCTCTAACTACTCGGATGAAGCGATGCTGCGGATTCGATATCAAGTCAAGGATGAGCAACGTTGCGGATTCAAGATTGGAGCAAAGACAAAGACATCAAGATTACCCAAAAGATTTTCATTGGAAGGGCTCTTAGGCCTGATTACATCTTTCGCGGCGCAGCACATCTAGCTAGGTCTCGTCGCTGGCTCGCGGAGGAGCAAAAGAAGAAAAAAACGCCCCCCCGGTGGGAGGACTTTAATGTCTCCCGTCGGCGAGGAGGGCTGCGACCAGTGCGTCCTTGAGGGGGAAGCGCACTTTGTGGAGTTGCGGGAATTCGCGGATTAGAACCCTGATGGATTCTTCCGCGCGGATCTCCGCCTTCATCAGGGCAAAATCTTGCCAGAGCTCATCTTCGAAAGCTTTGGCGGCTGCTTTGGCGGCGGCTTCCGCTTCATCCTTCGTGCGGGCCTCGACGATCCACATCTCTATCAGCTCCATGATATTCGCCATCGCTCTTGGAAAAGGAGGGGCTAAAGATTTATGGATTTCGCCAAAGACTCAAAAACTTGAAAGATGGTGGTGAAGTAGTACTCCGTCTCTGGGATTTCTTTTATACACAGAGGAAGTCCAAAGATCGCGCCTTGTAATCCGTTTCAAACACAGTAAAACCATCATGGCGATGGGACGAAAGTGGATTCGAATACGGTTTCCGACGGAAACGCATACCGCTCCGGCTGCGTGAGAAAAAGGCGCAGAAACGCTTCGCCTCCCCCAAATTGGGCTTGGGCTAAAACTGCAAAGGGCAACCCCTTAACAGGCTTTCTTAACACACCGCTGACGATGGCAATGTGTTAAAATCGAGCCTAATTCGGCCTTGGTGCACCCTAGAGGGCATATCACCGGCAGTGCCAAAATCGAAAGTGTTTCATGGCATACCCCATGTCGGGTCAATAGCCAATTTCGCATGCTCGAGGTTGGGTGTTGGTGAAATTTGGGTTCAATTTCTTGAGGTATGCCTTTATAAGGTCGCCAGTTGTACACCGATACCCGGGTACAAATACCTCTCGGCAAAATTGCGTCCAATCGGTACGCCCCGAGGGGCCTATGCTGATCCCTTCCTTGGTAGGGACAGGTACCACCCGGTTGAAAGGTGCGCCCCATGCTGGGCCGGGTGCTGGTTCTTACAAGTTAAGGCCGGGCGCCTAACGCTGATATCATTTACAACGCTAAGATTACGGCATGCTGCAAGACAGAAGTAGTAATGGCGTGGCTTAAGGCACGCCCCACGACGGGCCGGTTGCTGCTTTTGCATTGCAAGAGTGGGTGTCCAGTAGCCGAATCCATCTGTTGAGACGATGTGCCCAATGGGCCAAGTAAGCTGGAGCTTGGTATTGCCAATCCAGGCATTGCTTCGACATAAATACTTAAGATTTCTTGAGTTATTTACAATCTCTTTTCAGATTACAGGAGATATGGACTAAACCAGTCGGGCAAGCATCTGACTCGATCGTAAAGCACTCCGGGGCTACTGTGGACTATATGGGTCCCGGGTATCCTCTAGAAGGCCCATAAAGGAGCAGATAGGGGGCGATCCAGATCGGCTAGCTGAGGATAAAGACCACTCGGGATATGTGCGCCTTGAGCTCCAAGGAAGTTCCCGAGGATATAATCTATCTCCATGTAATTAGCAGATTAGCGCATGCATGACATGTAACTGCATAACAGAATTGGTTATCATGTACCACACACAATCCTGTAACTCTATCCCCCATGCTATATAAGGGAAGGGGTAGAAGCCATCGGCATGAGACATAGAATCGTCCATAGCGCACGGCATCATCTTGCATCCCGCATCTTGATCCACCGTACAAATTCATTGCCGGCGGTGACCCCCCAGTTAGTCACCAGTCGACAACGAGGGTCTTTTTTAAGCCCTCGAGAAACCAATTGTTTTCTAGAGGGCCGGCTTGGCACCCTCGAAAAATCTGTAGGCCCTCAAGATTCTAATCGATTCCTGTAGTTAACATAGACATGATGCAATCAATCTCATGATTAACTCTAGGGTATTACATGGGCATGATGTGACAATGAAGAAAGTGTGTGTGTGCCCACACTAACTGTCTGCTTCATTGTTTAAGAGGGCATTAATTACAGCTTCATCAGAACTACAACACAATATGTATATAATTTGAAAGGACCCTTCCGGAGGTGGCAGGAGCGTTATACCGTGTCTATCATGGAGGGAAGGATATATAGCAAAGAAGCACAGCAGGAATTTAAAGTCTGGTCAACAAACAACTCTAACATGAATAACAAAAGCAGCCACAAGAGTTCAACTGAAATATGCCATGATACCAACTGCTCCAAAACGCTTGGAAGGAACCGCTTCAAATTGTATGTCATGATTCTCAGGCTGTCTCCAACAGGAATCCCTAAATTTGATCCCCTATAGCCTCATATACAGGTTGCCTTTAAAAAAAATCTCACCCTATATTTCTTCCATATTCAACAGCGTTCCCTATATAGAGAATTGTATAGGGGATGAGAGAGAACCCCTACATATAAGGGGATGGAGAGAAAAACTCTCTTTTAGGGAACGGAATAGAGAATACTGTTGGAGCATATAAGGGAAGAATCCATCCCCTATTTTAAGATAGAGGGTGCTTTAGGGGAGTCTGTTGGAGACAGACTGAAGAAGACCCCACATCACATCGAGTGGGACAAGGGAAGCTGCAAGCTGACTGGGACAGGATCAGAAGATGGAACAGCGGCACAACTGTAACAAAGGAGGGAACAAAATTACACGAGACAAATGTGATTTTTGCGAGCTAATTATTATGTCCGATTGGCTAATTAAGCTGAGCAGATAGAAATGGAATGGAGTGTAGAGGCTGGAGGGAGTTGGACACTTGGACCTGCGTGAAGGCCGAATTAGACGATCTGATTAAGGAGCAAATTAAACTCGCTAGCTAGCTAGCGTTGCCATCTTTGCCCTGCAGGAATGAGAAAAGAGTTGATTAGGTGAATAATAAAGCACAACCCAAAACTAAGATTTCAGTGATGGAGGCCAAAACTAATTACTGGGACCTTAAGTTCAGAAGGGGTTTTTCTATCTCAGAAGCTGTTGATTGGATACAAATTAAGGATAGGGTTCAATCTTATCCTTGTTAGGATTTAATCTTGTTGTTTCATGCATCGTAGATTAAAGTGTAGTAGCTTGCATGTTTAATTTGAGTCATTGCATTAGAGTTGGACGAGCTGTGCTCGTATGCATATGTTAGCTAGTTAGTTTTGTGTTTGCATGATGCACGTCGCATGCAGTGAACAACCTGATTGTTGAGATGGCCGAGTCCTCAGGAGTGGAGTGTGCAGATGTGCGTGTGTGGCCGCAAGATGCGTAGGTGGCCGAGTCCTCAGGGCGCACTCCGCGGAGGCGCGTGGTGCAAGACGTGGGTTGTTACATGAGCGTGCAAATCGTGGGTGTGAGAGTCTCGTGTGCATGTGTATTTAAACCATGTACTAGCTGCTAATTGAGTTTAAGAAGAAGAAACAAGAGAAAAGGCATTAGTTTGTGTCGTGCCACAAGCCCACAAGAGTATGTTCTCTGGGAGTGTTTATCTTCTTCCTGAGTTGTGTCCCTGAGAGTGTTGTTCATCTTCTTCCCAAGCGTTCATGCGTGTGTATACATATTCGTGAGTTGAGCTGAGAGATTGTTTGAGCATTCGTGAGCTCGGTTCCAACAATCCTTTCTCCATTGAATCAGATGCCATAAGCTGGGTTAATTAAAAGGATAAGAAAGGGTTTACTGTCAAAAAGTTGTATGACTTAATCAGCCCTCAGGTTGTGGGGGTGTTCCAGATGCTCAAAAAATTGTGGAAATTTAGACTTCCATTGAAAATTAAGATTTTTGCTTGGTTGCTAGATAAGAATGCTTTGCTTTCTAAGGAGAATCTGAGAAAACGAGGTTGGGTAGGGAATCATATGTGTGCTTTTTGTGAGTGTGTGGAGACTGTTAATCATATTTCCTTTGGATGCTCTGTAGCTAAAGTGATTTGGGATGTGGTGGCTTGCTGTCTTAAGACCACCAATAGGCCTACATCTCTGAACAGCGCGTTCAGTTGGATTGCCAATGTTTGGAGTGATGAAAGGAAACTATTTGGTGCTTGCATTTTTTCTGTCTGTTGGGCTATTTTTTTTTTTGAAGGCACAGCAACGCTGGCATTCTGTATTAAGCAGGGGGAAAACTGTACAATGGAAAAAATCCCAGGGAAAACAAAAGAAAGGGAAAAGAAGAAACATCACAGGGCAAGCTGCAAAGAACAGCACCCCCGAGGCACACCACAACACAGCCACAGAGCAAACCACAACTCGACTGTTTGGTTACGAAATTGTGGTCTCCTCTTTCGATTTTACATCAGGTGTGTGCCTTGCTTTTGTATTGGGCAGGACTTTATGCAGACAATGAAAAGGAAAAGCATCGGTTGGGAGCTTGTTAGTTGTTACCTCATGCGGATGCTTCTGAATTTGGCCAGGAGGAAAGATGTCCAATGCTTGCTGCTGGCGGATGATGAAGAGCAGGAACATAATGATGGTGAGATGGTGGACAACAATGAAGGGGAAATCATGGGTGGATGGCGACATGGTAATGGAGGCACAACCGCACAAGCGGGGAAGGCAATGACGTTGCTTAGATCTATTCTGGAGTTTCGAGGTTGTAAGCAGGGGGTATCATCATTTTAGCTGGAGTTTTGGTACTAAGTGGTTGCAGTGGTGTCAGACTACATTATTTTCTTTTTGGTTCGGTTTTCTTTGGTACTGTTGGTATTGGAACTATTGTAATTCCGTTGTTGTTGGTAATGGAATTGGGACTTTGGGAGTATGCCTCCGGCCTCCCTTATGCAAAAAAAAAAAAGCACAACCCTAATGCATGATGAACATTATGGGGAGATCAAGATTCAAGAATGAGAATATGGTTCCGGGAAAAGAAAAAAAGAATGAGAATTGGCGACATGTACTATACCTGCACCATCTTGTCCTCACCGTGTCTCGTGATCTCAAGCTCAGGACGGTTGGGATGCACGTCCACTGCATGCCTCACAGCCGATTCAGCTTCCTCCGCCTCCTCGAGCCGAGCATTCTCGCAGTTGAGATCAACAATGACCCCTTGGAGGCAGGGGTAAATGATCAGCCAGCGACAGAAGTTGAAATAACCCTTTTTATCCTTCTCCTCCCGGACATTGATGATTGATTCGAAGGTTTCCTTAGTGAAAGAAGCAGGCTGCAGATCAACGAACGTGAAAGAAAGAAAGAAAGAAGAACTGATTATCATATGAGATGACAATATATAGATGCATAGGGATGAAAGTGGAAGGCTTCAGGCACCCGCATGTCCGCTTGCTTCATTAGAAATACGTATTACTAATTTCTAATGAAGCAAGTCTGCAAGTGGGCATGCGGGTGTCTGTGAAGCCTCCCACTTGCATCCTTATAGATGCATACAGGTAGCGATGCGCGAGCGATGAATACGTACCAGTTGGAGTTGGTTAGATGAGAAAGCTTCATCTTCATTTATTTTTGTCATTTCAAGTTTGGGTCGGTTGGGATGGATTTCGGCTGTGCGCTTCAACGCCAACTCTGCTTCCTCCACCTCCGCAGGACGAGCATACCAATAGTCGATTTTTGCGATGATTTTCTGAAGCGAAGCGAGGTTCTCAAGTCCAAGCTTGCCAAAAGCAATGTTGGCATCCTTTAGGTAGCGCACTTTGAAGAAGAAGGAGAGTTCCTCGAGGCTTTGCATCTGCTGGACTCCGAACTCCAAAACAAAGTTTATCGTCATGAATCTTAGCTTGTGGAAGTAGCCATTCGCTGAAATGCCACTGCTCACTTTTTGGGTGTACCTCGAGAACAGGTCGAGGCCACAGAGCTGCGGCATCCTCCCAAGGGTTTGCATGTCCTGCTCTTGCACAACATGCACATGCAATTCCAGGTACGAGAGGTTGGAAAGAAGGGACGAGTTAATCCACCGTGGCAATACATAGAACTCCACGCATCCTAGATTCAAGTAGCGGAGATGTCGAGTAGACCCAAACGTTGCTTCCCATGTGGTACCCTTACGATATGATTTGTAGCTTGCAATGTCTGCAAACCGGATATTGTGAAGGTTGCCTAGAGACTCCACCAAAGCTTTCTCCATGCTCTTGTCTGAAACATAAATTCTAGTCGACAGAACTTGTAGTTCCCTCAGTTTGATCAACTCCTTCACAAATCCGGCGGACTTGTCTGTGGCAGGGAATATCCTCAAATCTTGCAGGGACGTCAGGTTCCCAATACAATCCGGTGCTTTCGTCTTCTCATCTGTGCGTAGGGAAAGCAATTGTGTTAGTTGGCCAATACTCGATGGCAACTCTTCTATGTGAGTTTTTCTCAAGTCCAGTGCCTGCAAATGCTTCAATTTCCCTATTTCTTCTGGAAGCTCTCGTATATCCATGCTTGTTAGTTCTAGGTACCTCAGGTGATGTAAATTGCCAATATGGCGGAGGTTGTCGTAGCCTCCCATAAATCTACTATGTGATATTGCTAGTACACGTAGAACCCGGAAGCTTGGGGATAATATCATATTACCATAGTATGATATGGCAAAATAAGATCGCAGACGTTGCAAGCAACCCGAGGTACTATTGTCCCCATCAACTCTATGTTGCAATGAAACCCTACGGACGACATTGCCATCTGGAATCTTCCATTGCTTGTTATCAAATACTGTAACAAGGTTTTCCTCGCTTGATATGGAACGAATGAGATCAAGCATCATATCATGAACAAGGCAACCACATACATACCCAGTAAGCGTGAACTCTATTGGCTTGATCATGCTTCTATTTATGAGCTCATTGAAATATCTCTCTCCAACATCTAATAAGTCTACCCCTGATTTATCATGGATGAAACCTTCAGCTATCCACTTCCATATCAAACTTTGTTTGTTGATGTAGTAATCTTCTGGAAATGCACATAGATACAACATGCAGGCCTTCAGATGAGGAGGAAGATCGTAGTAGCTGAAAGACAGTATTCTTCTGGTGTTTTCTAATTCATCATTATCACCATGCCCAAAACCAATAGAATTATACACCTCAGACCAGTCCTCCCCTTGTTTATTTGCCAACATGCTAGCTATTGTAATGATAGCTAATGGTACTCCACCACATTTCTTCATAATTTTATCATATGCCTCAGTAGATTGATTTTCGGGGCATTGGCCTTCACAGTCAGCTATTCTTGTATGGAACAATTTTTCAGATTTTTCACGAGAAAGTGGTTGTAGTTTATAAACATCACCAACATCTGTGGCAACATGCAAAATACGAGTTGTTGCTATTATCCTGCTTCGACTATCGTCAACCAAAGAACATTTGATTAACTTCCATGATTCCTTATCCCAGATGTCATCAATGACAATGAAATACCTATGCATTCGCATGACAACACAAGATCCATGATTCAATTATGCTATCAAAAGAATCTATAAATGCAAAATGTATGCTAACCTTGGAATAGAAAAATTTTATGGAATACCTATTACACGAATTAGAAATTAAAAGGTAAGGAAGGAAGAGAAAGAACAGATAGAGGAGAGCATGAATCAAACTGGGGGAGACTTGGTATGTAATTAACAATTCATTTATTCATAAAAACATGCTTATGAAGATCGATTTATCCATTCATTAACCAGCTCCGGCTAAATTAATTTTTATTCCTTTGTAGTTGCATTGGATCCCTATCGTGCCATCTTTAGTAATCGTTGAGGGGCATACTTTGTGGTTTGTCCGATTCAGGCATGATAATCTTCTAGAATTTTCCAAATCTTCTAGAATTTTCCTTGTTCCGACTTATAGCAGATTTTCCATATTAGTTGACACTAGATTTAGTTTGAGTTTCTAGAAATTAGCTATCGTCCAAATTTAGGTGTCAGCATCATATCGATATTGCTAGGGATAGGGATTGGAAAAGGTCTACATTCTAAATTTAGCCTTGACAGCTCTCATATTCGAGTGTTGTTCTCACGTCGTGTGATGCACGCAAATTTCTCCCTGGCAGGAAAAATACTGCATGCGTGCCAGAGCGTTTTGCGAAACACACAAAAATATACAACGAATCACCGACATTCCGTTTAAATAAAACAGAACCCGGTTATCGTTTGATTGCACCTGTTAGCCATGTTCGGCTTTACATCTGAGTAGACGACTGTGATGTTCTAGATCCCGGGGGCCTCGTAAAGCCACCCAGTTAATTACATCTGCGCGTGGATACTCGTAACACCTTCGATTAGGTCGCCGGTACTGTCTTCTTCTTCTTCTTGACTTGTGCTTCGCCATGCGGTTGGTTGGCGGAGTAGAATTGGCGACGGCAGAATCCACGGGGTAACAGGGCCCGTGAAATGCCTAGTGCAGCTGTGCATGTTTGGCTGCGCCCGCCCGTGTAGCTTGAACTTATGTCGTCAAGCGCCACGTTGTTTGATATTGGGCGAGTGCATAGCTGGCACTTGTCTTGGAGTCGATGTTGACAGTCCGAAGGCGTTATCGGCCTGTTCACGCGCGTCTTCGGCTTGGAGTAGACGACGGTGCGCAACCCCGCGAAGGGAGTCAGCCATCGTATTATTTAGAACACGTTCGGTTGTTGTTCGATCGTCATCTTCATGTTGGAGGAGACGACGGTGCCAGGTTCCGTTTAGGAACCGGCCGTCGTTTGATGGAGTTGACGGTGCACGACCTCATGACGGGGGTCGGCCGTCATTTTGACGAAGTGGACGGCGCACGACCCGTGACGGGGTTCAGCCATCGAATTGACGAGGTGGACGGCGTATGACCCGTGACGGGGTTCGGCCGTCGAAGTGACGAGGTGGACGGCGCACGACCCGTGACGGGGTCGGCCGTAGAATTATTTAGAATGGCTGAGACGATGGTGCACGGCTCCACGTGAGGAAACCGGCCATCGTTTTTGTTTACTTTAGCGAGGGCAATGTTGCACAGCTCCACATGGGGGAACCGGCCGCCATTTTCGGTGTACTTCAGCAAGACGACGGTGCACAGCTCCACGTGGGGGAACTTCCGTTTATTTTGACGAGGCGACCAACATCGTTTTTCTCTTATTTTTCTTGTGTTAAGGGTGGCTTCGGCGATGACTCATCACGGCAGCTACAACCTCGGCCCACGCCCTACTTTACAACGGCGCAGGTTGACAAGGTGCACGCGATGGCGACGTCGAGAAGCGGCGTTCACGGGCGTCGTCTTGGCGTGGTGGCGACGAGGTGTCCACCAGCAAAGGAGTACGGCAGGGCGTGGCTGCGTTCACGGGCGTCGGCAACGTAGGTTAGTTAGAGGCGCGTCTTCGGCTTGAACGACGCGGGTGATGATGACGAGACAGTGGCATGGCCGTGCCATGGCCGCAGAAGGCAGCAACATGGTTGAGGCAGTGACGGCCATGCCATGTTTGTAGCAGAGAAAGCGTGGCACGGGGAAGACGTTGTCGTGTGCCGGGTGACGTCGCGGCGGTGGTGACTTGAGGCCGTGGCGGCGGCAGATTCGTGCGCTTCGAGGGCGGCGGAGTCGGGGCCAGTGACATGGCGGGCGGCGTCGGTGCCGAAGCCGGGTTGTGGCCGTGGCGCCGAGGCAGTGGCATGGCCGTGCCATGGCGAGGCTGACGTGGCGTCCGCGTGTGAAGAGGAGGCAGTGGCATGGCCGTGCCATGGCGCGGTCGACGTGGCGTCCGCGTGTGAAGAGGAGGCCGTGCCATGGCGAGGCCGACGTGGCGTCCGCGTGGAGGCGTGAGCTCAGGTGGCGTACGGCGTGGACGACGTCGGCACGCGCGGCGCGTGAAGACGTTGTTGGAGAGCACGAGGCCGGCGCGGCCCACCGGCGCGGCGTCGTCTGTAGATGGGAGAGGGCTCGCCGGCCCTTCCTATGGCGGCGACGGTGTCGGGGCACGGCGCCAGCGGCGACGGTGTCGGCGCACCGACGTGCGGCTCGCCTGCCGCATGGAGAAGATGGCGGCGACATGCGGATGGCCGGCGCGAGGCGTCGATCAACTCAGGGCACGGCCACGGTGAAGTCGGGGGTGGCGGCGTGTTCGATATGGCGGTCGGCGCGACGCGGACGCGAGCCCGCGCCGGCACACGGCATGGCGAAGACGGGCGGGGGCGCGCCGGCGTCGTGACGGCGTGGCGACGCGGTCGCGAGGCGTGGCTGTGGAGATAGTGGGAGCGTCGGGGATGTGGTGGTGGACCAGGCGCGCCGGGGCACGGTGGCGCAAGGCGGCGTGGTGTCGGCGCCCGCGTGGTAAGGAGGCGGTGCGCGCCCCGCGCCCGAGGTGGCGTACGTGCTCGGGCGGCTTGGTGACGCTCCCGTGTGGAAAAAAGGCGGCGCGCGCCCCGCGCCACCGTGGAGTCGGCGCACACGGGGATGGGCGACGTGGCCGGCGGCGACGATGGATGGCGACGCTGACGCAAGCCCGCGCCGACGCACGGCGTGGCGGAGTTGGGGCCGCGGCAGGCGCGACGCGAACGGGCCGTGCCGGGGCGAGATGGGAGGGGCGGCGGCAACGCCGGCCGGCCACCACCCCACCTCATGTTTGTGGCGGCGGAGGCGACGGCTCTCTCCTTCCCGACGGCGCCCTCCTCTCGGCGGCGGCGGCGGCCAAGGCGGAGGAGATGGACGGGGGCGGCGCGCCGGCCGCCCCTCCCGTGCCACGCGCGGCAACGGGTGGAGAGAGAGGAGATTGGGAGAGGAGAGAGAAGGGAGATGGGCTAGAAGACGTGGGAGAGAGAGGAAAGAGATGAGGATGAGAGAGTGTTGACTGGGCTCACGGGTGAGAGAGAGAGGGCGCGGGGACCGTTTCTGCTCTTTCTCCCTCCGCCTCGGGTTGGTGCAGATAGCAGATCGATTCTTCTCCCTTGCTCTGTTGCGAGAGAGAGAAAAGGCCAAAAGCCCCCCGATGCCAGCCGACGCAGTCCTTTTATTGGAGCCGCAGGCTGTTGCTTTGATCCGAGAAAAAGGGGTAGAAATATCTCTTGTTTTACTGGTTCGGCGAATACCAGATAAAGATAAAGACTCCCGTTTATCTCCTTTTAGAAGCTTCCAGGAACATCCGAATATATCCCAATCAATTAAATAATTAATTAATATGAAAATTAATTAATTAGTCCAAAAATAAATAAATAAATGTATAATAGTGTAATTTATTTATTTTCAGCATGAAATTTTTTTTTAGCCCAACAGTCGGAACTTTTCACATAACACCCTCTCCTCCCTTCTCTCAATCTTTCTACACCATGTAGACATTAGTGCCACCAAGAGAGAGAGAGAGAGAGTAATATAGAGAGGCAATGGTGGCTTGGGGCTCCCAATTAGGCGAAGACACATCAGCGAAGGGATAGGTGTGGCGGACACTTGCGACAATTACAAGTCCTTGCATGGCTACAGTGAAAGGAGAGTTTTCAGTGGGGAGAGTCGAATTAGGAGAGCGAGAGAGCTCTAACTTTATGTGACTTATTTTTGTTTTGGAAAGGAAAATTTTTGGTTTTTAATTTTATTTTTTCTATCATAAAGTATGTGTGGAAGCTGTAAAAACAAGTTATACAAAGTGGATTTGACTCTCAAGGCCTTCTCGAGCAGCTCTCTAAGTTAGAAAATAAACTAGCTAAAGCAATAAGTCAAACTAAGGAGAACACCATCTTAATGATTGAAAGCTAAAAGGTTGTAGTCCTTGTACAATCTCTCTCAGTATAAAGGTCTCAATGTTTTAAAATTGAAATACAAACGTGATTAAAATATCTAGCTAGGTAATGATGCGCGTACGTACCTCTTGTCCTGGAGGAATTCTCGGAGTTTATTGATGAGCTGTGTTTCATCCAACATGGTTAGATTTAAATTTGTGTACTCTTCCTCGTCAAGACCAATAAGGATATCCTTGAAAAGTTTCTTCATATCAGGATTCCGGCCGACAGAGACAAAAGCGGAGCAATCGAAACCTGATTTAAGCTTGTCATGCACAGCTTTGGCAAGAGTAGTCTTGCCCAATCCTCCAAATCCCACGATTGAGACGGTCTTTGTCTTCTCCTTGGACACATCAATACTCCCCTCAGACTCGGACAACATACTGATGATGGCCTCCCTTGGCCCATCAATTCCGACGAGGTGCGCCGCGCTTTGGTACAGGCCATAGATGCGAGGATCGATCGCCGACGATGTCGCCGGCATAGCCACGACGTTGTCGACCTTGTACCTGTCGCGCCGCTCGGCCACCTCTTGGACTCTCCTGTTGATCTCTTCGATGGCGTCGGCGATCTCATGGCGAGCTTTCCCCTTGCTGAACAGCTCGCCCATCTTCTCCATGAGCCGCTTGAGCTTGCGCGTCTTGGCCGTGGCCTTGCGGCCGTCGTCCACACGGACGAGGAAATCGTCGACGATGTCCTCCATGTCGTAGGACAGCTCCCGAACGTCCCGGGCCCACAGCTTCACCTAGGGGTGCAAATTTGAAGCTGAATTATCCGCCTCACTTAATAGATTGGATAAGAATTATTAGATTATATTTTTAATGCGTAGTAACAAACTAAAGATTGTATATACACAAATCTTTATCATTTGCATTCTATAGAGTAAGAAAGATGCATGATAAAAAAGATTATCAGAACTACCCGAATTTGCGCCTAGCTTTACCTGCTCATCGAGGTGCTCTCGCGGCACCTCCCCCACCTTGCGGAGAGCCGCGTGCATCGCTTCGATCTCGCCGGAGAGAAACTTGACCTTCTCCCTGACGCTCTTCTGCAGCTTGTACTCCTCCTTCAGCAGCTCTCCCAGCTTCGGGAGGAGGCTGCCCATGGCGCCCGTCGCCAGCTCCATGCTTTGCTTTCTGCTTCTTTTTTTTTCTTCTTCTCTGGAGTGTTGTTCAGTATAGCCAGCTAGCCTTACAAGCTTTCGTACCAAGCTCAAGGAATTCTGCCCTATTCATAGGATCGCTGGAGTTGACTCTATAGACAACAGCTTCACAGCAGTTTTTTTGTGGCAAACTGGCAACATGCTTTATGATTATGACGATAATTCCCATATGATCACATGCACCAGCCTGAGGCCCAGAGTCAACTTTGCTAAGAGAATCCGTAGTGGCATATCTGTATTTCATTCTCTATACTACCTTTTCTAAACCATTATTCCTATATTTTCATGACTCCATCTTCTCAAGAAGAATCTCTATCCTTAAAAATATATAAATAGAGTGAGAAAAGATGGTATCTAAATATAGAGAGTTGGAGAGAGAATATCAAAATTTAGAGGTTGAGATATAGTGAGTGAGTCTGAGCATAGGAATGAGGAAAGAGAACATGTACAGGGAGATGTCCGCCAGCGAGTATAAAGATGAGATATAGAAACTCAAATTTAGAGATGTTGCTAGTGGTGCTCTTAATATTAATAAGAATTTTAATTGAGAGGCTTAATTGGTCATGCTAATGCATGTATTTCTGGACTGTGGCTTAATTAGTCGGCTAGCGCGACAAGTATTCATGCCAAATTCAAAGGAATTCTGGCTTTTTTTATGGGACCAGAGTGGAGTTGACCCCATTTAGTTTAGTTGCTCATTACTAAATACTCCTATATAACAGTAAGTTGTGTACGTACTGGGTAACATGTTAATAATGCACCAACTAGCAATGCTTCCGTGGCAAAAGATGCTTCTAAGTTCTAACTCAACTTGTCAAATTGTATGTGCACCAGTCTGACTCAACAGCTTGTTCATGTATTGCTGTAGTGTAGTTTCATATAGCCAGTTAGTGCTAGCAGCATTCATGCCAAGCTCAAAGGAATTATATTCCACATTAATAGGATCAGTGGGGTGGGGTTGGCACTACTAAGTTTAGTTCATCATTAATTAATTACTTAGTTTAATTAGTTATGCATATCTCACTGTCACTACTAGAGAATTGGCCTGATTTATCGATACCAGTGTTCCCCTAGGCCCGCCTAGACCCCGCCTAGGCCTCGTCTAGGCCCTAGGCCTTGCCCTGCGGCCACGATTTGCCAGTCTAGGCCTGTGAACCTGCCTAGGACCGCCTAGACGGTGCTAGGCCCACCTAACGGTGCTAGGCCCGCCTAGGTGGCACTAGGCGGTAGGACGAACTAGGCGATCCTCAAGGAAAAAATGGAAATGAGCACCCATGGGTCGAGAGGGTTGAACTCTAGACCAAGAGGGAGGAAAATGGAAAGAGCAATTTAGCAGTTTCCCTCTGTCGCTCTTCCCCGGCTGGCGACGACGAGGCACTCTCTGGCGAGGTGGCTCCTCCCTTCCTCCTATGGTTGTGTTCCCTCAAGGTCATTGCTTGTTTTTAGTTTGCCCGCCCAGACCTCGACTAGGCCTTCTATGCCCTAGGCCCGTGCTTGCCGCCCGCCTAGCGTCTAGGATAACCTTGATTGATACTAATGCAAACTGATACTATATCAGTACCGGTTCGTAAAAATAGTAGCTTTTTCTGACTTCGTACCGGTTGGAGGCAACAGTAAAGATTCCTTTCGCAGGTGAGTACAAGCCAGCTGGCATGGACACACATTAGTCCCGGTTTTTAACACATTAGGCTAATTTAGTCCTGATTCATAGCACGAAATCGGACTAAAGGCTTGTTCCAGCAAACTTCAAAAGAAATGCATATCTTACTATAATCAATGCGCGTGAGTGGGTGTAGGTTCGTTAGAACTTAGAAGAGAGGGTGGATAGTCATGTGGTGGTGGCATGAGGTCCTAGGTTCGAACCCTAGGTCCCCCATATTACCACCACAGAGGGGATGAAACCAGTTAGAGCATCTCTAATGGGGCTGAGTCAGCTAGCTATAAGCTTTCCATATACGATATTTTGCTGAGATGGAGGAGAGATGGTGTACCTCTCCCTGGCGCTAGCGATGGAATAAGCAACAATCGATAGCAGAAGCTGCCAGGAGCTCAGCCAATTACTTTCCAGCGCTCACTACAGGAATCTCCCTCAATACTGAGGGCTAAAAACCCTCGCGATAAAGGAAGAAGCCCTCGTAATTTACTATTTACAAGGGCCGGCCCTCGTGAATAGGCGCTCGCGTCCGCTCCCCCGCAAATAACAACAGAACACGAGGGCACGGCCTTGCGAGGGTTTTAATATGCCCTCGCGATTAACCGGCCTGCGGCTTTATCGCAAGGGTCTCCCAGCCCTCGCGAAAAGTAAGCGGGGCCCACCTCCCTGGCGCGCGCAGGAGCTGGCCCTCAGCTATTCGCTAGGGCCAAATAGCCCTCGCGAATAGCCTCCCTGCTCAGTTAATCGCGAGGGCTACCTGGCCCTCGCAAATAGCTGAGGGCTCACTGTTAATCACGAGGGCTATTTGGCCCTCGCGAATAGCCTCCCTGCTCACCATTAATTACGAGGGCTATCTGGCCCTAGCGAATAGATGGGCTGTTGTTTTTTTACGAGGGCCATTTAGCCCTCGCGAATAAGCGTATCCAGCAAAAAAAAAGCTTTTAAATATGAATTTGAAACCAATTTAAACAGCAGCAAACACAGCATATATATATATCAATCAACATCCACATCCTCGACACATCGACATCCACACATCCTCGACATCCACACATCAACATTCACATCGACACATCGACAAAACACAAAGCGTCAACATCCACACATCCACATCCTCGACACATCGATATACACATCCACAAAGCACAAAGCATATATCCGCATACACAGCATTTCTAGTTACCATTATACATTTCTAGTCTCCATCTATCACGGATTGCTGTCCGGATTAGGGAAGATGGAAGGAGTACCGTCTGGTGGAGGGAAAACCGAAGGAGCACTCTCTGGTGCAGGGAAGAGCGAAGGGCTGCTTAGTAGGCTTAGAAACCCGTCAGCCCCAGCATCCGCCCACTCGCGCCGAGCATCGTGATCGACTCCCTGAATCTGACTTGATGGAGCGGAGCCCTGAAAGCATTAAGAACTTCAGTTCTATTTCAATTGACACTTTAGGTTAGACTCTGATTAAGTGACAACACTTACCGCCTCTTGCGCCTGAACAAAGGGCCGCGGTCCCCCATTAGGTGAGTAACTAGAGCCGCCACCTTGATCAACCTGCCTGCTCGACCCACCCTACACATTGGTGATCAATATAGTGTTAATGCAAATAAATGAGGATCTGATATAACTGATGCAAGGGGTTAAATGGGAATACCTGCATTAGATTGCCCCCTAAATGAAGCCTCATGAATTCAGCCCACCTTTATTGCTGTTCTCTTTCCCACCGCTCCTGAGCCGCTCTTTGGT
>SPJY01032216.1:1489241-1550505 GCA_005191435.1 Raddia distichophylla | reverse complement strand
AGCGTCATCCCAACCAAAGGCAATTAGGCATATAAAAATCCCATCAAATACACAAATCCAGTCACTTAGGTACATGAAAATCCAATCATATACACAAATATAGTAATGGCATGATAGTAATACGTGCATCAATATGGTTAATGGGTTGGGCTAGGCTCACGCATGATGTAATATACAGAACCAGATCCGGGTCAGGTCGGGGCAAGCCTTAATCCGTACCTACCCTGAGATGAACCGGTGCAAGACGTCACCACATCAATATTGTATGAATTAATCCAAATAAAAGAATTACATAATGAGATGTAGTTAAAAACTAGGTGTAATATGTATTGAAAGTCGATATTCATACTTACGTTAGAATATTCTAAAAATTTAATTTTTATAAGTTATATTACATAGAAATACATTATATGAAATAAAAAAATTATACATATGTCATTATAAAGTTGTTGATTCGCAAAAAATGTCACCCATGCAACAATGAAATATGTGCTGTGCACCCACATGTCATAGACGCAACAGTGAATTTTTTGCAAAGTAGGAATTTTATAATAGTATTGATGCAATTTACCCTATGAAATATGAATATATAGAACTAAATATTTATTGTGTAGTATTATCTTTGACCAATAAGTAAAAAAAATAAAATAGAATAAGATAAGATATTCCTAGATTTTTTTCAAACATAAAAATATTGATTTTTCATAGATGATTCTAGATTTAGTTTTATATGGTTTGGATTGTGCCACATAGCGACAACATAACAATATAATAAAAATATAGATACATGCTTATTATAGCAATATTAAGTCTATGGTTTATAGAATTAACTTCCTTTTATAGATCTTTCTCTAATTCGTCAATTGCCCCTTTTCTTTTTGCATTTCTATAAGTGTAATTACTACGGAACTAGAGTCTGATTCTATTTTTTTATTCGAGCCAAATTCTTCCATCACCATTATGTCAAATTAGTACTTATTATTAAGGCCCAGTTCTTTTCAGCTTAACGGCTTAACAGCTTAACGACTAATCTACGTTTTGAAAACACATATACTTTGAGTTTTTTGAATCCATTTTTCGTTGCTTTGAAGGTGGGCCCTAACGTTTTAGAAAGCAAGTCAAAAAAAAATATCTAAATCTCAAGACTATCTCGAGAAGCTCTCGAAGTTCAGTCATTTCAGCCGATCAGCCGTTCAGATCAGCTCAAAAGAACAGGACCTAAACATATAATGAAATAAATTAAAGAATCCTATAATAATACATTATAAAAATAAAAAATGTTAATAAGTTAAATATTTTGATTTTATTAAGTTATACTCCCTCCGTCCACAAATGATCTACATATAAGCTTTTTTTGGTTTGTCCAGAAAAGATCTACGCATTAGCCTGGTTTTAATTGCATGAGGTTGTAGTTAATTGCATTTCGAGGTGAGAGTTATGGCTGCTGTGGACCTGCTACAAGCATGCAGTCCTTGGATTGGTGGGAGGACACAACTTTTGGGGTGAGAGGCTAGAAGGAGTAAATGATGGCACTACTTTCGCAACAATATTCCTAAAATTAAATGGGTAGTTGATCAATTAATTGCTTTTCTTGGTCTTTGTAATTTTCCTTAGACGTAGATCATTTGTGGACGGAGGGAGTATTTATTAGTTTGTCTAAGCTTGAAAAAAAATATTACATCTGTCACTGATTGTTACCATGCAAATTACATTATGAGAAATAATTTATATGTTGCAATCATATGCGCATCCAAATAATTAGAGTGCCTGGGCATAAAAAGATAGGTCAACTGGTCAAGGATCAAAATCTCGACCACCTCATGGCAGGTTTTAGTGTTTGGCATGTGTGTGTCGTGGATGGGATTGTGTGTTGATGCCAACAAAACAGATACCTTCCAGTCTTGCTTGCACGACTGAAAATTGAAACTGGGCTCCATACCAAAAATGAGATGCCTGCTGCAATTCAAACGAGTCGTTCCCCTTGTACCATTGGTGGATCCAGCGCCCGGTCAGGGGGGCAGCTGCCTGGGTTCCCATGGATGCGCAAGGAGAGGGTCTCCTGTACCAGCTGAGTCGCCGGATATCTTGAGGAAGATAGGGAAGAAGCTGGCGTCGCCGCGTGCATATCGGGCTTCGAAGGACGGGCAGGGCGGCGTCAGCGGTGAGGGGGAGACGGGGGAGGCCGAAGAGAGCGAGGCGTGGAGCGGTGGAGAGGGCGGCGGAGGCGCGGGGCGGTGGCTGGCACGACCCGATTGAGATTCTCTGACGTTGTGTGGCAAAGGCAGAGATGAACAGTACCCGTGCCTTTATAACTGATAAACAGTGCAAAACAGTGAAAAATAAACAGTGTTTTCAACAGTGTTTTGCTACAGTACCATGAACAGTATTTTCTAACAGTGTTTTTGCTACAGCACCCATGCCTTTTGACTTGTTTTTCCCTGCCTTTGCCACACAACGTCAGAGAATCCGCGCCGGGCACGACCGGCGGCGTGTCGCGGCCTCGCAGGGTGCCTACGCGTCCGAATCAGACCTAGCCTGCGGGAGTCTGGGGGGCGGCCTCCAGACTGCGATCTGTGGAGGCTAGGATATGTGAACGTGGTGGGCCGGCTCGAGTCTACTGGCTGGGGCTAGTGGAAACTGGAAACAAAACGTCGCATGGTATCAATTGGGCGATGGCTGTTTGGTGTACTCAAAACCCCGGTTTTACTAAACCGAACTACTCTATGCTAACAATAGGTGTTCGGAGCAATAGTGCACGTTTATATATGGTCAAACAGAGATAGAACATCAAACTAATGTTGCATTGACTAATAAAATAATTCAAAGTATGGTAGGACAATACCTTACAATAGTTCCGGGTTACAGATTTTGAGCAAACAAAGATAACAAGCTGAAAGTTGTGTCCATTATAACCACATGTGTGGTTGATCCAGGAAACAACTAGTAGGTTAGATTATATTCCCAAAAAACATCAATGGCGTCTTATGCATCCTTGTACTCTTGACATGTTCGTTGGAACGAGCAATCCTGACAAAACAGAGGTTAGTACCAGTGTATGTACTAACAAGTGTATTCTGATATAGGCTAGGTTTGGGCTCGTCCTAGGGAAGCTATGGGTTGATTTGCATAAAGGTATTTTGCTTAACATTATAGTAGCATTTATGAAAATTTAGATACAGGTCTTGTTATTTTCATCGTATCGTTGCGTTTCCGTATTACTTTAGCAAATCTGAGAGCTCTCGAAAAAAGGTCTAAAGATTATTAAAAAAATAATTAAAAATAGCTTTAGGATCTTTGGAAGGACTACTAAAAGACACAAAAAAAGTTACAAAATTATCACAACATATAGGCTATATAAAAATAATAATTTTTGTTACAGTAATACGCAATGGTACGTAACGCTGAAAAGAACAAGGCCATAGATAGCGTAAACTCATAAATGGTTGAATCAAACATAACACAAACTCAATCTCAACTTTAGCTGCTCGGTTCTGCTGTACAAAACTGTTAATTTCATGCTCATGGCCAGAATCATCGGTTCTCAATGCTTAACCACACAAGAAGCTAGCAACGGCATGCAGCCGAGAAATCATTACCAAGTCATATCAGGCAAGGTGAAACTACGTTGTGAAAGGCCACCAAGTCACTCTTCAACCAAAAGCACGATCATTCAAATAGTTTACACTCTGCAAAAGTTGTGTACTTTATCAGCAAGCCACGATATGATGTAACTCCCAACTACGGTTGTTGGAATATACATCATAACAAAAACTCTTCAGAAGATTAACCTCAAATTTGCCACCATCGTATAAGATAAGGCTACGAGCACCCTGAGGAATGGTAAGTCCACAAACTTTCATGCAATACATCGGGATATGGTTACCAATGGTGTAAGGACAATGACAATCTCTACAATACCATCCCTTTCAATCACGCCCGTCCTATGCAGGGCTTGTAGTCGTACAGGAATTCTCAATTAAGTGTATCACAATCGTTGGTGCTTAGGGTGTATTCGGTAGCTCGTTTGTGGGTGTTCAGTTTAGTTCTAGTCCGCTGAACAAAAAAGCGAACGCGCATTAAATGGCTAGGCAAGAAAGCAAGTCACTGTTGCGAACTGCGGTCGCTGCACTGCACGTTCTGTCAACAAAAACACAACTAACGGCCCTAAAAGGAGCTACGGAACAGGGCCTTAGTTTCAGATCGATAAACCAACGCAATCCATCTCGTACACGACGACGCCCTTTATACAACCAACCGGTCCTGATCCCGGTTATTTGTTGGCCAAATTTTAATTAAGGAGTGAATAAGCTCACGGTGCCCAACATGATCCACTCACCAATCACAGATGATATCAGCACAAGCCATTCATCGTTGCCCCAACCAAGCGATACTAACCCACTAACCCTAGACCATTTTCGACGTACAGGATTGTAATCCTAATGGAAAACTTGGACAGTGGTTATATACAACATGTGTAATATGCAATCAGAACCAACTTAAACTATCGCATGGGGGAGGGGAGCAGAGCAAAATAGAGCAAAAGAAAATAAAACATATCAGTCGCAAGGTAGCAAGCAAGAGAGAAAAGTGAGCCCATTTATGTGTGGTAAGTGACAGTGTTTGACGTAAAAGCGATAATTATTTTTTTAAAAGTACCTCATTTTTTTGCCTAAATCTATAATTATCTAGGCAAATCAACCAACTATTTAGAAAAATAAAGTCTCTTATTCGAATTTTGGAATAAAATCTCATATTTTTCCTATTCATGACATATTTTTCAAAAAGCAATATATTAAGCAACTTAAGGCATGATTATGGTTAGCCCCAAATTTCTAGCCAGCCTCAAATTTGGGGCTACGAATAGTGGAATTTGGGGCTGGTATAGTGATTTGGAGCTAGCCTAGCAATAACCATGCTCTTAGGATACCAACCAAACATGTACTTAGCATTGCCAATCAAACGTTTACAAATGTATTTCCTTTGACAAGGAATGGTAACATTTCGTGAAGAACCAAGCCGATGCCCAATAGCTGCAACAGCCCAGCAGTTTACAATTCTACAAAATAATCCTCAGTCAAATATCATGAGCACGGGCAATCAACTATAAGAAATACAGCTCAACGTCTCTGAGTATTACAAGAAATACAAACTCAACTCCCACTCTCCCAGTGAGTTGTTTCTACTCTTACAATAAAGTTATTCGTCTTGTTTTATGCTGGAAGCAGCCACATTAGTATTGAAGTTACTGAGGCCCAACTTAAACATGTCAAGATTCACTCCGTTCTCAACCAGAACACTTGTAACTCCCATTTTTGATACCTGAAAGCAAGAGATGAAGAAACCCTATTACTTAAGGTCACTTAAAACATTAATATTTGTAAAATCATTCAAATGTGTGTAATAGTAACTGCCACGGCCACAACAACAGGCAACAGAACAACAGGTTTCAGCTCCTGTGCTTATAAAATCCTGAAGTCAGGAGAGATCATGGGGCTTCTTTTATTTATTTTATTTATTTTAGATAAGGGCATTGTATTAATCAAGGGGATACAACGGCAAAGCCCTAGAAATAAGATCTAAACTACTAAGAACCTGCCCCTATCCTAAAACCCCGCCACACCATTCCACCACCAGCACCAGGGCCCGACTTACTTCCTCCCAGCCGGTGTAGCCGTTGCACGGACGCCGACACGAACTTCAATAAAATTAAGCACATTTTCCAATAGAAGCACAGAACGGGCAAATAAAGAATGAAGCCAGTAGAAAGTGGCTTCAGGGCATACAGGAAGGGAACAAATAAAGCTAACTAGGATATTGAAGAAGCTTCAGCTAAGCCGAGAACAGTCTGAGTTTGAAGCCTATAGTAAATGTTTAAACAACGAGCAATGGCAATGGCAATGGCAATCTGAAGGATACCCAAGAATGATCATTAATATAGATGCACACGAAGTTGATGTTAACCATGGAAATTTGATCAAAGATTGCCTTGACACGCCATAGTGCAAATGCATTATCAAGATATTCAACATATTGGACAGTAGTTGCCGGACAAAGTAACTGCAGCAAAAAGTTAGCAAATTACCGTTTCAATGTTTCTTTCCTCGTCATCAAAGAAAAGCATGGACTTGTAGGGAATACCAGTCCTTCTATGGATTTTTTGGAAATGCTCAGTCTTGTGGGTCCAGCTTGAGAATATTTCCTTCATATGGTAACCAACAGTAAGCAATATATTCTGTTCTTAGAAAGAATGGTGCATGGTTCTGTAGGTATGAGTTGGAAGTTGGAACACGAAGGTGCATGCCGTGCATAATTGAAAAGGTTTGCACATCAGACATGTACTTCGTGTGATCTTCTTAAAAAGTCCATACGTGATGGATCATGTTAAATTCGATGACATACATCATCAAAATCATGGCATTACTGGATTAATGAGATTGAGATATGCCCTCCTTTTTTTGAATTGTGCATTAAAGTAAATGCGAAAGAACAAAATTATGATCTTCACACAACCTGGAATTTGTTTGTAAACAGCTTGTGATTGTAATTCTTTTAGACCCAGTCAAATTAATGGGAAAACATTCCAATTCAACAGTGCCGTTCCCAATGTACTCACGAGCAAGAGCAAGGCCCTGCATCTGTGCAATCAGCATACCAGCTCTCTATCCCATCACAAAACCGGCTATTACTTGCTAACAAGAAGCTGCCTAAATTTGATGCATCGAGCAAAGCACGAAACGCGGACTTGTAAAGGGCAGTTCTACACGACCAACAGCCATGGATGGGCGGGGCTTACTTGGGCGACGAACATGGGCGGGAGCTCGAGCTTGTCGAGGAAGACCCTGGCAATGTCCGGGGTGGGCGAGCGAGACGCAATCGCCATGTCGATCCCCTTCTCCTTGAGCGCGCACATGATGCTCCTGGCGTGCCGGTACAGGCTCGGCGACTCCCTCTTGGAGCGGCACTCGCTGTTGAGACGGGACCAGTCAACACACACTCCATTAGCACCCAGCCAGACCTCGATCGAGCAACGAAATTGCGTTGGGAGGAGGAAGAGGGGCGTATACCAGTAGAAGGGCCAGAGGGTGTAGTCGAGGTCGAAGACGACGAGGCGCGGGAGCGCCTGGAAGAGGCCCAGGATCTGCAGCGCCTCCGCCTTCACGCGCTCGTCGCCCATCTCGCCTCTCCCCTGCTGCGACCGGTCACTCGCCGGCGGCGGCGGCGGGAGCAGGGCGGTCGCGGCGGCGTGCTCCGGTGGCTCGGTTCGGTTCAACGAAAACTGCGCCGTACAGGAAGAGAGCAATTCTCTCGGGAAAAGACAGATCACATGCCATCGCCATTCGCCAGTAAGCAACGGCGGGTCAAGTCTGCGACCGGCCCATATTGCCCATCGACTTATGGGCCGAGCCGTTACACTTCCGGCCCTGATCCCTTTTTGCACTGGGCCGAGCTCTCCTCACCGCCTGCCATTTTTCCCAACAAGAATAAGAAGGCTCCTCGAGTCCTTCTGTCCTTGTGTTCCCCAAGACCCCAACCCCAGAACCTCCCTGGCTCCCTCCTCGCCGTCTCCCCGGCGCTCGCCGCTGCCGCGGTCTCACCCGCCGCTCCTCATCGCGTCCAAAGAGAGCTCCACAACGCTATAGCATCCCCGCCCTCTTCGGCCAGGCGGTGGGTGCGTCTCGCGGTATTCGCCTAGGGCTCGATCGGCGAGGGTGGGAGGAGGAGCGCCGCCGCGCAAAGATGGCGGATTTCCGGACCTCCACGCATCGGGAGAGGTGGATCCTCCAGCAGCACGATCTGGTGACCTGCCCCAGATCCGTTCTTTTCCTTGCTTTTGCTCGAGGACGAGTGGCCTGCTCCGTTGTAGCCATGGCATGGTGCTCCGTGTCCGTGGGTTGTGACGCTGGTGGCATTCTCTTCTTTGCAGATGGAAAGGTGGGCGGCGGCAAATCAACGGGCATCGGAGACGCTTGCTCAGGTTGGGTTCCGCGGCGGCGCTGTGTTTATCTACTCACTTGTTGAGCTTGGATATTGGGTGCTCATTTTTCCCCCCTTCTTTGATCGTTGAAGTATGGTACAACGCGCTTGAACGTGGACCCTGTTGACGGATCACTGTCGCACCCGGAACCTGCACCTTATCATGGTATATGCCGTTTGTTGCTTTACGGTTGCTTAGATATCTATATGAGTAATGCATGTCTGTAAAAGTTAAAACTTTCAGTTGAGTTCATGTCAAAGGGCTGTTATTCAGTATTTGCACCCATTCCATGTTTGGTCGATGTACGTTTTTAAATATTTATGCTCTTGATGGAGTTCGTTTGTTTGACAACTCGCATTTAGATGTGTTAGTGTTGAACAATTGTTTCTGATTCAGTTGAAGGGAGCATGGATGGAAAACCTCTATCTTGCGAAGAGGAGTTATTAATGCGGGTATTTTATGAGCAAAAGATTCAAGAAGTATGTGCGGCATTCAAGTTCCCTCACAAAATCCAGGTAAAGCACTCCTCTTCAAGGTGATACATTTGCTAACGTAACGATCCTGCGGTAACGATCACTTTCTGCTGCTTTTCAGGCTACCGCAATAATATATTTCAAGCGATTCTATCTACAGTGGTCTGTAATGGAGCATCATCCAAAGCATATTATGTAAGCAACCATGATAAGAAAATTTGTTCTATGGCTTGGGACATACAAAAAACTGGTGTACTAGTACTTGGCTTCCTGTCAAGCATAGTAGAAAACTACTCAAATCCTGAATGGATGAATATATTCATCTCTCTGTGAAGAGTGATCTATGCATTGAACATGTGTAATGTCCTGTATGCATAACCAACCAAGTTTCATTATGACAGGTTAACTTGTGTATATTCTTCTTGCAAAGTGGAGGAAAATCATGTTTCCGCTGAGGAACTTGGTAAAGGAATTCAACAGGACCACCAGATCATTCTAAATAACGAGATGATAGTTCTTAAAGTATGTCATTTCCAAATTTTATTTAATTTGGCTTCTTCAAGCAACCAAACTATGGCATTAACTTCCTTACTTTCTTCCAGTCTTTAGATTTTGATCTAATCGTATATGCTCCATATCGATCTACCGAAGGATTTATCGATGACATGGAGGTACGTTCCATATATTTTTCCCTACTGCAAAACAAGAAGTTCTATTTGTGAAGTCACCTTGTTCGAAGAGTAAAAGTCATGAAATTCAGTTTCAGGAGTTCAGCATATTTTATTTTATTCTAGTGTTATCTCCATTGCTGATGTCATTCTTTTTTGTATGAAGGATTTTTGCAGGGCTGGTAATGGTGCACATGAACGGTTGAAGGTTATACATTTATTCTATCCTTTTTGCGGTTAATTATCCCAGTAGTATATTTTGTTCTGTATTTGCTTTTGCTGACATGTTCAAATGGCACTATTATATGAAAGTTACGTTCATCTCTACTATGTTTTACATAATGAGCTCCTAAAACATCATCCTAGCATCGTACAAATGTCAGTCACTTGAGCGTGGATCATTATGGGCCATATGTTTGGTTGGCACGGTTGAAAATGCTAGGGGCTTTACTAATTACTAGTACCAAGGTCATAACATTAATCTGCGAGGGTGGCATCAATTACAATACTGTCACATAAGCAAATTTTGAATTATGCTGGTTACATTATTTGGATTTCATAGGTGACTTCCAAATATTGGTGTAATAAGGATGAATCTAGTTGTGAAATTTGAGTTGGATGGCAGAAATTTTTTTGGGTTTTATCATCGACCAAAGGATATAAACACATGCCGTACATAAAACATGAAGTGTGCAGGCTATATGTCTTTTACCAGGGCACGCTATGTCATATTGTAAAGATTAACATTTATCACATCTTTTCGGTAAACATGGTAAAGCGCACTATTTTAATACTGCCAAGTTGCCTCATGAACAAAAGAAAACAAAGATGGTCCATCAGTAAATCAATCATCCATTGAATAAGGAATGGATTGAATTTGGTTACATCTTGATCGATCGATTTATTTCTTACATGGAACGTAACAAAGAACTGACATTTCATACTATGCAAGTTTTGTGGCTACCCTGCTTATGCATAAGATGCTTGTAGGATTTGCGTCAAGCTGCGATATTTCAGATTGACAAAATGATGTTGACTGATGCACCTCTTCTTTATACTCCTGGGCAGGTAATCTTAAACTGTAGAGATCATGTTTAATAAACAACTAATTTTCGTATTTACTGTATCGCTCCAATTTTTGTAAATTTATTGGTGTAATTTTGCATCTGATTGTCCTATTCACTTGCTATTTTCAAGCTTATCTCATTCATATGTCCAAGTTTCAACAAACCTCTTGTCTTATTTGATACGATGTTCCAATTTTTACAGTTGGCTTTAGCTGCTTTGCACAAGTCCAATGATGTACACAGGGCCCTCAATTTTGAAAGGTGATAATCATCTGATCTGCGTGACTGTTTTAGTATGACTATCATACATCAGGCCTTTTGTTTCATCATGTAGTTGCATCCCTTTTCATTTACTTATAGTTTGTGTTACTTAATGTTTTGATTGTTCACAGATACTTGGAAAGTGTCTTCTCACGGCAACATTCTGATTGTCCAGTCGGACAATTTGTTCAGACGATTAATACAATCAACTACATGGTAAGAGCTTTTGCCTGTCTTGGTGACCTACAATTTATTATAATCATGTAATCTTCCACAAAGGACAATCCTTCGATCATGTTTTTGCTACACCTGTTTCACTTTTTCCGTCAGCACTTTGTGTTACTGTAAAAAAAAAGACATGCTGATTAATTGGGCTTATGTAAATTCTCAGAAGGGGGTGTTGATAAGCTATTTGACCTGATAGAGAGTAGGCTCATTTTTGTATGTTTGCATCTTTGATTTCATAGGCATTTGTACAATTTTACATAAATGACACTCTTGGGGAAGCCCCAGACTGGTGATGGTTGATTTTCCAGTTCACCCCACTTCATTTGGACAAGCAAATGATTAAAGCAATTGAAGAATTGTTTAAGTGGGACTGCGGGACAATTTGGAAAGCATTTAACCTCTGCAGCAAATGGGACTTTTCTATTGTAAAACTCTAGGGACAATGGAACATTGTGAGAAAATTTTACTACAGCGGCTGTAGGGATTACTATTACTGAATTTGCAGATGAGCTCACACCCTATAAATGTGGAACAGTAGGAATTGATATGCCAATTGCCAGTAATGTGGTGGCAATTATTGAATAAGACTTTTCTGCTATGTCTACTTTTGGAATTTATTTTTCTGCCCATATGATGTGGTAGTTGTTGTGCCAATTGCAGTCAATTTTATATTTTTTTGTAACTTTGATGTTCCCTTCATATTATTTGCATTTTTGCAGGTTGATCAGCTTAAAATACCTACTCTTAAGGACATGAGACATATTGACCGCAAGCTGAAACATTGTTTGGATCCAAGCTCCCAGGATGAGTATGTTGTTGACTTTATTTTATATGCTTGCTTGTGTCCTCCATGACAATTACCTGTTATGCTCATTTTTTGTTATTTGCATATCTGTACAGGCATAAGAAGAAAGAGAAGAAGTCAAAGCACAAATCGAAAAGGTCATCTAATGATGCCCAGCAGTAAGTTCCTCATACTGCCACGTCACTTCGTATGATCATTTCCTTAGCTCTTGGTTCTGAATGGCATATCTACAGCGACAGCTAGAAAACACAAGGCTGTGCAGTGTTGTGGAAGTTCAGTTCTGAAATTGCGGTGGTAAGGACTCCTAGAGCTTCATGTGTGCTTAGCTTTTGTCATGTCACAAGTTAACAAGCAAGGTATGTTCATTGCTCAGGCATACCGACCGGTCCAGCCAGCACTCTCTCCACCGGCATCTCCTGAAGCCGACCCGGCTGAGGACAAACAATTTTGAGCTGAGGTGTACCATACTGCCATACATATACATCATTACCTTGTCTAGTAATCTTGGAGACCCGTGCACCTCAGTGCCGATGGGTCCTGTACCTTTGCGTCACTTGCTCTATGTCGCAAGTGAAGAAACCTAGAATTAACCTTGAGATGTAACATCGGATGCGTCATTGCTTATTGCTTTGTATGAAAATTGGCACAAGGCTGACCTTGTTTCACCCCGAGTCTAACTGGTTCGTCTTGATTGCGATCCGCACCGTTCTGGTGTTTGGTAGTCCAGCCCAAGATGGTATTGCCCTGTAAAGACAAAGATGGCTTCTGATTGATTGAATTTGCATTTCTGAAAGCATCAGGGTAGCATACCATGCTGCCATAGGGACTTGCGAAAAACTTCTGGTTTCCCGAAAGAACACCCCCTATGGCCTATGCTACGTGCCGAGTAAAATAATGGCCATGGAACGAGGTCAGGAAAATCAGAACACGTACATATATAAGCTCAGCCGATCTTAATACATCTTCACTTTCTTCATCAGCTATTGTATTAAAACGAGCCTGAACGAGCCTGGTAGCACCCATGTGTAGATAGGCATGGAGACGTTCTTACAAAGTTTATCGATTTGTCGATTGGGAGCTATGTGCTTGTGGTTTACACAGATCTCAATGTGAAACCTGGGAGGTAGTTTCTCGTTATTTCCTATGCCGGACGAGTATCGCCGTTGTCAGTTGCCGGATCAATAGGCTGCTGCCGCTCACACACCAACTTTGCCGCTTCTTGGAGAGAGGTGTGTAGCTCATCGTGCATATTTGATCTCTGGAGGGCAAACGTAACGCCGTTTACACATGGACTAGATCGTTTTACTGCCTGCTCCTCAAGTATCTGTTTAACAGCCTGCGTCAAGTAAGAGAGATCATTAACCGAATTATTTCCATGCGCGTGCGCATAATTGAATCTATACAATATTATGTCACAAATAATATCATCTCATAAGCATCTATAGATCACAAATGACAAGTCTTTTTTAAGGAAACCAGATACATCACTGGAGCGCAAATATCTTAAATCAAATATATCTACCGAAAGAAAAGAACTATATAGCATATATAAGTACATAACCATATTGCACCACGTACAACTATGTGTTTCATTATGTAGGGTTATCATTAAAGCACCAATACGTTGTGTTTAAATTTGACATATTTGCACTGAAGTATAAACTGGCAAGTAATTATTGGTTATGCTTGCATTATATTAACTTTATCCAACGCCTTCACCATTACCAAAAAAAAATGGCTAATAATTCTGGAGAATTTCCCTATGATAACTGGAACATAAACCGGTGTTGCGGTACTTTGCTGCTATTTTACCAACATATATATAGATGGCAGCATCAATACATTATGCAAAGCTGAGAAAACACAGAATCTGAAGGAAACTTGCAGCAACAAATAAGCCAAGTGGTAAACCATTGGGAGCTGGACAGTTCTAGTTTTGGTTTCACGAGTCCTTTCTGGCATGCGCCTAGCTGGGAAAACACAGGTTTTTTCCCTTCAAAAATCATGATTGTTTACCCTGATAATAGATGCAAATACAACTGTACTAAATATCCAAAAGAGTATCCAAAGAAAAATGAACTCAGTTGGAAAGTACAAAGGCGACAACTGATAATTGAAAACCAACGGACCTCAGCAAAAGGTGATAAATACCATGGATATTAAGAATAAGTTCTTTTAGCCAATTAAAGTCAGAAGAATCCCGTCCACGAAAAATGAACCGAAAGCAATATGTAATACTCCTAGGTTAATATCTATTTTAACATCTGCCACCAAATCAGGAGTACTCATATTAGACATATACCCATTGATTCCATTTATTTCTAGTGGATGTTAATTCATTCTCTAAAATTCCACTAAAACTAACACTCGCTACCTAGCACAACTGAGTTCTTTGACGGCTCCTGCAGTCCTAGCTATGGACTCAGGAAGGATGAATTTAACTGGCTCTTTTCTTCCGTACAAGAACTACCCTAACAGTGTACAGCACAGCCCCAGCCCTTTACCATTTCCCCGCAAGTCTAAAATTTAGGTTTGAACCCAAATCTTCTATGCCAAATGATTACATAGCTCTAATCCTGCATACTGTTGAATGATCAAGTACTGCTCCAGAAAAAAGCCTAATGACATAGATGGTTTTTTTCAACGATTCCAAACCGGAAAACAGTTGGCTTGTTAGGCTATAACTGAGACTTTGCTTCCTGGATATGCATCTGCCGAGAACTCCTAAATCAATGGATGATTATCTCTTAACTCGGCTGATCGAGGAGTTTAAAAAAGATCAATGGATCCAAACCTGCAACATCTTGGGATGGAAAGTGGGTACGCCAATTTGCGAGACGGCGGCAGCACCGAAGAAGTTCCCAAGTAGCGCGGCGTCCGTGGCAGGCAGCCCCCACAGCAGCCCGGCCGCGAAACCTGCGAGGAAGCTGTCTCCGGCGCCGGTGGGGTCCACTTGGACGGCGGGGAAGGGCGCCACGTGCTCCTCCCCGCCGTCCCAGTACAGCCGACACCCGTCCCTCCCCTCCGTGACGATCACGCAGCACCGCCGCCTGGCCGTCTCCACCCCCACATACGGCGCCTCATCCGACGAGGCCTTGAGGAACGCAACCCGAGGGAGAAGCCGCGCGTACGGCGTCTCCTGTATCGCCACGTGGCAGACGCTCCCATCGCCGTCGAAGGCTCGGATCAGCGCCTGCGCGTCCACCAGCACCGCGCGGCAGAGCCGGATCATCCGCTCGAGCGTCTCCGGAAGAACCTCCCCGGCGACGCCCACGGCGAGGCCATAGGCGAAGCGGCCCTCGGGGAGGTCGGCAGGGTAGATGGGGTCGCACGCGTGGACGCGCCGGAGCTGCCGGTCGGGCGCGTGCGCCGACGCGGCGGCGTTGGAGAAGCGGGCGTGGAAGGAGGTGGTGGGCGAGGCGCAGAGCAGCGGGGGGTGCCGCGCGGGGGCAGCCGCGGAGGCGTAGGCGAAGTCGGGCCCGACCTTGGACACCACGACGAAGGGGGCCCCCGGGGTGGACGCGGCGTCGAGCACGTTGGAGACGAAGGCCGCCGCCCCGCCGAGCGTCTCGCCCACCACGCGGTCGGCCCGGAGCAGCACGTCGTGGCAGTAGCTCCCCACCACGAGGCCCTCAAGGGCGTGCGCCCCCTTCGTCCGCTGCCCCTCCTCCCCCTCCACCGCGTCGCCGGGCTGCGTGGCGAGCGGCACCGCGGCGGCGGCGGCGGCACCGGCACGAGACGGCGCCATGGCGAGACTCGAGAGGGGGTGGGGGTGAGGCCGGCGTGGGCTTGGGCGTCTGGTCGTGGAGGAGGAGGAGACGAGCGCGACGGCATGGCGCGGGGAAGGTGGGGAATAAAAGCGCGGGGGTGGGATGGATCCGGGAGGCGACAAGGGGGCTTTACAGATGCCGGTGCGGTGCCTGGTCCGGCGGGACACGTGGTGGCGGCGCACGTGTGAGCTGGAGCGGCGGCGTTGGGACGGTGGCCGCGGACTCCGATGCGTGGAAACTTGAAAACTTGCAATTCAATCGCGGGCGTTGGGCGTGCCGGGCGATCACCGGTTTCGTTTTATGTGTGCCATTTCGTTCAATTGTACATTTGAATCGGTTCTTATCGGTTTATCCGACTTTAATTTTTTTACTTTTTTTTTTAAAAAAAATTGATTATCTATCTCAAAAACTGATATTAAAACTCTACAACACAAGTTGAATATAGTGGAATAGATTCTCGAGACTACGTCAAAGAGATAGGTTAAATAAGATAAAGTAAGAAAAACGTGGTCCATCTAAACAACCTTAATAGGGGCAGTAACTCTTCCATTTCAAAAAGCCGACGGTGGGAGAAGCAGTAGCCGGCGCTGGGCCGGAGGAGGAGAAGGAGTGCTGACGACGGGGAGGACCTGGCGGGCCGGCGGTGGTGGAGGAGAAGCCTGCTGCAGGAGAAGAAGCCGGCGCTACCCTTCCGCGCCGACGATGGGGAGGACCATCTACGTTGATTGGTGAAGCCAGCAGTGGTGATTCCCGACGATTGGTGCTACATCCACGGTATGAACCTCCCGATCTACACACAAACTTTATTTTTTTCTTGCCGATCTTCGATTACAGCGTGTTATGATTCCAATTTACAACTATCTGAATGCCATATAGAGAGATCTGACACATTTTTACATTTCAAATGTGTTTATAGATGGGTGCAAGGAAATTATACATTCAACACTATAATAGTTACTGCAATTATTTGAGGAGGAGAAGAGTGATTGCTAGCATTGCAATATGTCTAGCATTATTTTGGTACAAACTTCAATTACTATGTAGTGAGAGAAGGCGGATCACATATGGTCCTATGTTAGCTAGAGATGTGGCGAGGGCTACACGTTTGAACTGTTTATACAATGGCACTGAAGCTCATTGTCTTAGTGAGTTGCGCATGCGGAAATTTATTTTCCATAGGTTGTGCTCGCACCTTAGGAATCGTGGACCGCTTTTGGACACATTGTATGTCACAGTTGAGGAACAAGTTGCCATGTTTATGCATGTTGTCGGCCATAGATGGACTAATAGATCTATTGGGTTTGAGTATGACGGCTCCGGGGAGATAGTCCATATGTATTTTCATGCTATGCTAGATGCTCTATGTATCATGTCGAGTAACTTCATTGTGCTGAGAACCACCGAGACACATCCGAAGATAACAACTAGTCCAGGCAGATTTCATCCATACTTTGAGGTAACATGACACAATAATATTATGTTCATCCAGTAATCTCTATGTTAATCTAACAAAACTAACCTTATGTCATCATTTTCTATAGAAATGCATAGGAGCTTTGGATGGCACACACATACCAGCCGCAGTTCCTATACATATGCAGGATAGGTTTAGGGGTAGGAAACTATACCCTACTTAAAATGTGCTAGCAGCCGTCGACTATGATCTTAGGTTTACCTTTGTCTTAGCTGGATGGGAAGGATCGACCCATGATTCCTATGTGCTACAAGATGCACTATCCCGACCGACAGACCTAAAAATCCCTGAAGGTATCGTGGTACTCAGCTGTCATTCAAAAAGAACGTTTCATGCTATTCATGGCTAATTGTCATTCGTTAACCATGTAGGCCACTACTACCTAACTGATGCTGGTTATGCAGCAAGGGTTCGCATATTACCCCCATATCGTGGTGTTCGGTACCATCTTAAGGAGTTTAAAGGAGCTCGGGAGCCCGAGGATCCTAAAGAATTGTTCAACCATCGTCATTCTTCTGTTAGAACAATGGTTGAAAGGGTATTTGGAACATATAAGAATAGATTTAAGATAACAACATCTCAACCATTTTTCCCTTTGAAAAAACCCAAGTGAAGATAGTAATTGCTTGTTGCACGTTGCACAATTTTATCATAGAGGATGGCCTCGATGAATATGTCTATGATGACCTTACTTGTTACCAAAATCTTCCAAGAAGCAAACGTATCCATGTGGACCTACAAAGAGACAATCAATTATGGGCTACCAAAAGGGATGCATTAGCACAAAAAATGTGGAATGATAAAGTAGCTGGGATGTAACATGTACTTTTATTTGTGAGACCATTTATGATGTGTTGTAAGACTGCTACGTGTGCTATATGCTGTAAGACTACTTTTATTTTTCTACTTGGAAGACCATTATGTGTTGTCTGCTAGATATGTATGCCTTATTTCTAATGCTGAAATTTATTTGTATGTGTTCTATGTGTATCTTGTTGCTGGAATTTAGATGGGCAAGGGAAAGGGAAGCTCAACACTGATGGTTCATCTCGAGAGAGGAGCATTTCTTGGAATGATGGGCAAACCAAGTTTATGCTTAACTGGTTCATCGAGTTTTCGAAGGATCAACATGCTGGCTTCAAGATCAAGAAGCAACACCATTTGAAGTGTGCGGATGCATGGAACAAAAAAATTCATATGGGGGTAACCGTTGAACAGGTGAACCGTCACTTTAGGCACTACAAGAAAAATTGAAAGTACATTTCCATGGCTTTAAGCAAAAGTGGTAATGGAGGATTTGACCCAATTAGGTGCATAGTGACAATATCAGATTCTGAGAAGGCTACCTTAATTGTATGTGACCTATTTATGCACCTAATTTTTAAACATAGTGTTGTTTTAGCATTAACATATTTATTTGCGGTCCATTCTTGATGTGCAGGATAGAGCAAGAAGGCTCCTATCAAAACCCATCAAGTTATTCCATAAGATGCAGGAGTTATTTACAGGGACCAATGCAGATGGATCTCTAGCCATGGATCCATTAACTTACATGGAACCAAAGGAAGAATCAGATGATTATTCCCGAGGAGACGAGGATTTGTCATGTTATGCTCACCCGCAAGATATCACAGGTGATGACTCCGACACTTTGCCATCTCTTGTAAATGGTGCACCTAGCAGCAAATCACCGGGTGTCGACAATAGCTCTTCTAGTTCTGGTGTGAAGCGTAAAAGGATTGTCAAGCCTCCAATTAGAGAGGCAACAAAGTCAAAGAGCCGCATGGCAAGGACAAATGATGAAATCAGCGCTATTTTGAAGGTATTGCAAGAATCCCTCGCATCAACCGCACTACCACCGCCTACACTAGCTGACCCACATGCAGCATTATGAGAGAGGGTAGAAGCCATGACAACCACAACAGATCAAAAGCTAATGATAGGCATGTTTCTCTCAAGCAATGAGAATAAAGGCTTGCGCGGTTTCTTGACTAGTGCAGTGACACCACCTTACAAACATGGATCTACAAGTTCCTTACTTCAAATGGTGGTGGTACTATGTGATACATGTTATGTGCTTGCCTTTTGTTGTACATAGACTGGTTACATGTTATGTGCCTGCCTTTTGTTGTACATAGACTATGTGATACATGTTATGTGATGGCAAGTAATGGTTAATGACCGGCAAGTGCTTTTATGGTATATAATATATTTAGGTAATGCCATGTATAGGACTTGATGTTAAGCGATATGTACTGGACTTCTAATGATGTTAAGTACTACGTATGAGACTTTCTAATGATGTTAAGTGCTATGTATGGGACTTGTATTGATGTTAAAATGGTTGTGCTATGATATGTTTGTATGCTAATGTTCCTAGTCCATATAGTTTATGAGGTGGGTGATTTTTTATTTGGATTGGTGAATCTATTGGATTGTAACATGTTGTGCTACCTTTGTGCTTAGATTTATGTTTTATATTTTTTTATTCGGAATGTGTTATTACCTACATCAAAGAATTATGTTGTGCTTCTATAATTGATAAAACTTTGATGATATCAATTTCAATTATATTAAAATGGCTTGAATTAATAAAATTTATATTATTTAGGGCCTCAGGCAAAACTTTATGGCATCCATCCAAACGCTTGCCAGACTTTCTTAGCCTTGTCTAAGTTTAGTCATGGCTACAATCCAAACACCAGCCACATGATTGTTACGCTTGCCTACCCTTAGGTGTGGCAGCTAACCAAACACCTGCTAACCTTAGCCAGTTTAGTCATGCCACACCTGTGGCAGCATGCTAACCTTTGGCATGGCTTTTTTAGTCATGAACCAAACATGCCCTAAGTTTGCCTAACATTGCCACGCCTAAGGTTAGGAAAGCTTGACTGAGTTAGGCTGTTGTTTGATTCACACATAAGGTTAGTCAAGATTCCTTTTCTACCACAAAGACCCCACATGCCATACACACATAAAAGTGTGGCAAATTTGCTTGTGGCTAAAAAAGTGTACCTAGAAATTTTAAGAACTAAGCTTAGCCAATTTTAGCATGTTAGGCATGGCAAAGTGTGGCAAATTTAGCTTCAAACCAAACAGGCCCGTCCTAGGGGTGGCGATGGGGACATTCCCCGCCGGAGAGAGTGCCTCCCCATACCCATGATCCAAATTTTTCCCGTCTCGTCCCCGTTCCACACCCCGGGGACAAAATTTCACCGTCCCCATTCCCATTAGGGTAACGGGGCCGTCAGGGACCCATCCCTGCAAAAAATCCACACAAAATAAAAGGTTATCATCACCATTTTTACTCTAAAATCATGTTAAGTGGGAAGAAAAAATAGAATGAGTGGATACATTGAAGATCCGGTTGCTACATATCAGAAAAATGTTGATACAATGGGCTAGATGGCATGTCTGCGACATAACAATTCTAATAGACAAAAATAATTTCGAGTCCCCAACTGGGTCACCGCGGGGAAAAAATTCCCGCCACCTCACCAGACACAATTGCCCCGCCATCCTACACCCAGGACGATGAGGGGGGCACCCCGGCTGACTCAAGCACGCGAGGAGGTGCCGCCCCGATGCTGGGCACCGTCGCATTCATGTCAAGGTAGGAGAGAAGCATGCCATAGGCGACCGCTGCACTACTAAAAATATCGGTGGGATCGGTGGGCTTCCTTACTAGGGCTAGGGTTGGAACTTTAGCTCGAAGCTCGCGAGCTGCTCAAGCTCGGCTCAATAAAAGCTCGGCTTGTGCTCGGTTCGTTTGTAGATGAGCAGGAGCCGAGCCCCATTTTCAGCTCGTGGCCATTAGCAAGCCGAGACGAGCCAGAGGCTGCTTCGCTCGTGCTCGGCTCGTTTTGTCTCATTTACATGCTTAATGCTATTTATTTCATCTCTTAACCATTAGAAAATGACATATCTTATTGCCAAAAGGACCTATAAAATAGCACAAAACCCACGTATGCATGCATAAGTCATTTTGATACTCATATATACAATGGTAACTTATATTTTGCAATGGTTAATGCCTTAAAAGGTTTGGAGACCAATGTTTTTCCTGGCTCGCGAGGCTCGTGAGGAGCTCGCGAGCCACTACCGAGCCGAGCCTGCTTTCTAGTTCGGACCTCTTGTTCCGCTTTGCTCGGGCTCGGTTCGGTGACTAACGAGCTGAGCCAGAACTCGACTCGTTTCCACCCCTAGCAGGGGCTGGCTAACCTGATGATCAAACTGAAGGGGCAACCTGTCACTGAACAGAGGGCCAGATTTGTCCTGTCTGCAACCAAGCTCATTAAATCCGCCGCCTCACTGCTTGAGCCGCCGCTAGGCGAAGACTGCTCCACCCTAGCACCAACTCAAGGGGGAGAGAAGGGATGAGGAGGAAAGAAATAGAGACAATTTCCTGTGTGCCACTAAAAAAATTTCCAATCCTGTATAACATACTGTGTGTATGATATGTGGGGCCATCTGAGTGTATGACATATTGACATGTGGACCCAGTAGCATATAGGGTATTTTTATTTTTTTTGCAGCGGCATACCGAGTATTTTTCCAAAGAAAAATTCCACATGACAATTTTCAAGAAAAAATGATATATGTCACTCAGTTAATATGGTAATTTTTTTTTTGCTGCGTGTATGACAGTCAGAGTCATACAAGTCAATAATTTACATAATAGGGGCAATTCCTGAAAATGCGAATTTTAAGCGGCATGTAAAAATGCTAATTTTACCGAAAGCCCCCTCGTCTTTTCTCCGCTCCGACCCACGACTGCTTCCGATCTCCCCGGCGTCCCCGGCGTCCAAGCTCTTGTGAGTCCACAACGCAAGAGCTGCTCCGTCATGGCTACCGTCGGTGGCGCTGCGCCGCCGGGCATGGACGAGAAGGCGCGGCGCACGCGCGACCTCCTCGCCAGCTTCTACAACACCGACCCATCTGCCGCCGGCGCCGGCGCACCCCCCGCCTCCCCGGCGCGGTCCGCCCCCACAAGCGCCTCCGCGTCGCCACTTGACTCCATCAACTCCACCTCCTTCGATCCCGACATCTACATGGACGTCCTGGTCCGCGCATCTGAGCCCTGCTCCCTCTATGCATGGTCCCTCAGATCCAGCTCTCTGTGTTTACGTGTGATCTAATGGGCGGGCACTATTTGGATAATTTGAACGCGTATGGCGAAGAATTTGTTTGCTATTTGTTTTCTAATTTTGAAAATCTGCTTTTTTTGGACGCTCCACGACTATTTAGAAGGCTGATTTTCAAAATTAGAAAACAAATAGCAAACAAATTCAAAAAAATACGAAACTTGGTTGGTGGCTATGTTTTGACAACATGAACAAGATCAACGGTTTGGATCAATCACTAAAGTTCTCGAATTTCAAAAACCCGTCAAAGTCTACGGAGGGATCCGTAGATTGAAATCTACGCTAGCCCAACTCTATATATATATGCACTAAATTTTTTGAATAAGATGAATGGTCAAAGACGTGCCAAAAAGTCAAAGGCGTCAAACAAAAAAAACGGAGGGAGTACAACAACTTGGTGCAAAATACTAAGTCCTAGGTGTGGCAATGGGGACATTCCCCGCCGGAGAGTGCCTCCCCATTCCCATGATCCAAATTTTTTCACTTCCCCATCCCCATTCCACATCTCGGGAATAAAATTTCCCCGTTCCCATTCCCATTCGGGTAACGAGGCCGTCGAGGACCCATCCCTGCAAAAATTCCACACAAAAGAAAAGTTACCATCACCATTTTTACCCTAAAATCATGCTAAGTGGGAAGAAAAATAGGATAAGTGGATACATTGAAGGTCCGGTTGCTACATATCAGAAAAATGTTAATACAATGGGCTGGATGACATGTTTGTGACATAACAATTCTAATAAACAAAAGTAATTTCGGGTCCCCAACTGGGTCACCACGGGAAAAAAAAATTCCCGTCCCCGTCCCCACCATCCCCGCCGGGGGATGGTTTTTCCTCATTTATACTTTGCGTAGTAAATTTCTCTCCATACCCGCCTCATAATAGAGCAAGTCCCTGTTGGGGACGGGGAACGGGCCCCCATTGCCACCCCTACTAATATACAGACCTCCTTTAAAAAAAATCTCTCCCTATATTTCTCTCATCTCCAACAGCGTTCCCTGTATGGAGAATTGTACATGGAAAAAAAAGAGAACCCTTACATATAAGGAAATTGAGAGAAAATTTCTATTTTAGGGAACGGAATAGGGAATGCTGTTGGAGCACATAGGGGAAGAATCCGTCTCCTATTTTGAGGTAGAGGGCGCTTTAGGGGAGCCTGTTGGAGACAGCATATGACCCGCTACAGTGTAAACGCCACACCACACATAACATCGCATGCCATCTTGGCCTAACCTGACCACCTCGTCAAAGAGCCACAACAATAAAGAAAAAGAAGAAACCCTGGAAGGCTACAACCAAAACACATGCCTAGCAAATCAGAACGACTGAAACAAAACTTCAAAAGTCGCGAAGCTTTTCTCATAGAGCCAAGTAAGGTAGACGATGATCGTCGACAAAACCACCAGCCACACAACGCACAAGGCAAACACAAAACACCGGCCACCACCACCATCTAAAATAAAAACACAACTAAGATGTCGGGTGCCACTAGAGCCAGCGCCAACGTTAAGCAAGATGCTCTTTCGGAGCTTGAACTCACCTTGCAATCCACCATGTCACCTGGAAGAAGAAGAGCGGACGACGATGGCCACAAAGGTCCTTCGTGATGGCACACCATGCTCCAATAGAATCCTCGTGCCCTACGGAGGGGGCACACCCCAACCGGGCTGTCACTTCTCGTAAAGGGACACAACCCAAGCCGTAGTCAATCCGAAAGACAGGATAGAAGGGGCTAGGACAAAGCAGAAGTAACCACCAAGGACATTGCAAGTGGCCGTCATTGAATGTGCAAGGTCATCGCTGGTAGGGATGACGACAACTAGAAAAGGCTTCCCAAGGAAAGGACGTTGTGCCGAGGCCGACAACGGCAGGATCGGGGAAGAGGCAATGGCAAGAAGAGGCAGCTTTAAAAGCGAAACCCCAGTATGCCAACACTTTGAGCAGGACACAACAACCAAAGCGGAGGCACGCACTCTAACTGACAACCCACCAACAACGTGGAGCAATGGGCTGCAACGACGTCTCTAACGATGGAGTAATGGGAAAGCCCATCGTCATCGCCTTGCCTGCAACCGGGTTTTTCATTCTCTAAGGTAAGGTGTGTCCACAACAACGCTTCTAAGGAGAAACAACATGAACGATGTCACCATTGACAGTCCAACAGGGCAAGGTTTTTTCCCGACACACCCTCTCGCTGCAGCCACACCGAAGGGGAGCCATAGACAAGGCGCCAATGGAAAAGCCATTGTGGACACCTTCAAAATGCTGTTGAAATCGCCGCCCGCACAAACATCCTAGTGCCACTCAACTCCCATGAAAGGTGGAGGGAGATATGATGGAGGAGGATTAAGGGCAACACTGACTTTACTGTGTCACTTGAGTTGCTGTCGTCGGAACTATGCAACCCTTTGCTAGCTCCGCCAACGTTGACTCATCCGAATAGAATGGATCACGAGGAGGCGCCGATGAAGCCACCTCACCACACACAGCTGCCCCACCATCCTACACCCAAGACAACGAGGGGGGCACCCCGCCTGACTCAAGCACGCGAGGAGGTGCTGCCCCGATGCTGGACACCGTCACATTCATGTCAAGGTAGGGGGGAAGCACGCCACAGCCGACTGCTGCACTACTAAAAATATCGGTGGGATCGACGGGCTTCCTTACTAGGGCTAGGGATGGAACTTTAGCTCGAAGCTCGCGAGCTGCGAGGGTTCGGCTCGTGCTTGGCTTGTTTGTAAATGAGTAGGAGCCGAGCCCCATTTTCAGCTCGTGGCCATTAGCAAGCCGAGACGAGCCAAAGACTGGCTCGCTCGGGCTCGACTCGTTTTGGTTCGTTTACATACTAATGCTATTTATTTCATCTCTTAACCATTAGAAAATGACATATCTTATTGCCAAAAGGGCCTATAAAATAGCCAAAAACCCACATATGCATGCACAAATCATTTTTATGCTCATATATATAATGGTAACTTATATTTTGCAATGGTTAATGCCTTAGAAGGTTGGAAGAGCAATGTTTTTCCTAGCTCGCGAGAGCTCGTGAGTAGCTCGTGAGCCATTACCGAGCCAAGCCTGCTTTCTAGTTCGGACCTCTTGCTCTGCTCGGCTTGGTAACTAACGAGCCGAGCCAGAGGTTGGCTCGCTCGAGCTCGACTCGTTTCCACCCCTAGCAGGGGCTAGCCAACCTGATGATCAAACCGAAGGGCCAACCCCTCGCTGAACAGAGGGCCAGATTTGTCCTGTCCGCAACCAAGCCCACCAAATCCGCCGCCTCGCTGCTTGAGCCGCCACCACCACTAGGCGAAGACCGCTCCGCCCTAGCACCAACTCAAGGGAGAGAGAAGGGATGAGGAGGAAAGAAAAGTGGAAAATTCCCGGCGTGCCATTAAAAAAAATTCCCAACCCCCTATATGCCATACTATGTGTATAACATGTGGGGGCTTATGACTGTATGGCATGTGGACCAAGTAGCATATAGGGTATTTTCATTTTTTTTCAGTGGCATACATGATATTTTTTCAAAGAAAAATTCCACATGACAATTTTCACGAAAAAAAATCATATATGTCACTCAGTTGATATGTTTTTTTTGCTGCGTGTATGACTGTCAGGGTCATACAGGTCAATAATAGAGATAATAGGGGCAATTCCTGAAAATGCGAATTTTAAGCGGCATGTAAAAATGCTAATTTTACCGAAAGCCCCCTCGTCTTTTCTCCGCTCCGACCCACGACTGCTTCCGATCTCCCCGGCGTCCCCGGCGTCCAAGCTCTTGTGAGTCCACAACGCAAGAGCTGCTCCGTCATGGCTACCGTCGGTGGCGCTGCGCCGCCGGGCATGGACGAGAAGGCGCGGCGCACGCGCGACCTCCTCGCCAGCTTCTACAACACCGACCCATCTGCCGCCGGCGCCGGCGCACCCCCCGCCTCCCCGGCGCGGTCCGCCCCCACAAGCGCCTCCGCGTCGCCACTTGACTCCATCAACTCCACCTCCTTCGATCCCGACATCTACATGGACGTCCTGGTCCGCGCATCTGAGCCCTGCTCCCTCTATGCATGGTCCCTCAGATCCAGCTCTCTGTGTTTCCGTGTGATCTAATGGGCGGGCACTATTTGGATAATTTGAACGAGCATGGCGAATTGCGACATGCAATAATTTCTATATCTGTTTAAGCCCCGGTAGAATTTACCTGATTTATGCGTATTGCATTGTTGCATTTTGTCTGGAGGGATCAACTGAGCCCTGCAGGGCTGCAGGATTAGTGTTGGTCGCATAATATGTGTCTATACACTTATAAACTGGTTAATATGTTAGGCGTAAGCTAAGTAGTTGTTTGAATAAATTGGTTCTGGAGTATGCATCATTTATCCTTAGGCCATGGGGCTGTGGAGGGATGAAACTTGAGATGGAGAGTTATGCAGATGACATGAACAATGGTAAATTGGTGCTTCCACCAGCTCATCTGAAATCAGAATTTAAATTGGACCACTTATGTCAGAATATCAAATGTTGCATGCAGCATGGAAATGAAGAATGTGAATTCCATTTCGTTTGAAAAAACAACTAAATTTATCTTGAATCCTACGGTCGAACGTCGGATCTAATTACATGAATGCTGTTCGTTTTTAGACAGAGATCGAATTTACTGCCATGTTACATGCACATCCTGTTCTGTTACTTGCATTCGGATCATTAGAGCTTCATCTAATTACGGGCATGGTCTTTGTTTTTTAGCAGATCGAATTTACTGCCATGTTACTTATACGCCCCCTGTTCTATTGCTTGCATTCTGATCATTAGAGCTTCGATACAAGCTACCAATGAACTATATTCACTAACTGATGAACAGTATCCTGTTTCCATTTAACTGCTGCTTACGTTGCTATTTTCAGTTGAACCTCTCATGTTATTGACACTGTTTCATGCAGTGTTGGCTTGCCCTACCGGTTTTAATGAAATGGTTTTGAGCGTTTTTCTTTATGAACTTATTATGCTATTGCTAGTGATTATTGAAAAAAGTAGGGCTGAGGAGTGCATGAAATCAGCGTTTGTTTTGTTTGTTCTGAATTCTGATACTTAAGAGCACAACACCGACGGTGACTTTCCTTTTGGGTTTTAGGTGCAACAATCAAATCTGGAAGGGCTTCTACAGAGACATGTAAAGATGGCCGCTGAGATCAAGAACCTGGACACAGACTTACAGATGCTTGTATATGAAAACTATAACAAGTTTATCAGCGCAACCGACACTATAAAAAGGCAATTTTATTTCCTTAAAATGTGATAACTCACAGTTCTCCTCGCTTCTATTAATAAGTTTGAGGTGGTAGTACTATTGTTTCCTATAGTTGTGATATGTGTCTTTATGCATCTATGTTTTTGCTGCAGGATGAAGACTAACATTGTTGGAATGGAAGCAAACATGGAGCAGCTACTTGCAAAGGTTTGCATTATCTGGTTATTGATGTATTCTCGACTCTTTTTGGCATATTTGGGCCAATATATTGTTTTTTACTAGATAACATCAGTGCAATCAAGAAGTGACACAGTGAATACATCTCTTTTCGACAAAAGGGAAAACATAGAGAAATTACACCGTACACGCAATCTCCTCCGAAAAGTTCAAGTAAGTCCTGATCAGTTTGTGTTATTGCCATTAACAGCTAATGATTTATACATATAAATTATGCTTTGCAGATTTCAACAACAATATTTTAGTTATTTAGTTAAACCTAACTGGTGTTTGATTCTTACTAATGAGACAATGATACTGGCCCATGTTGAGGCAGGCCCCAGCGGTTTGTGTGGGTGACTGAGTGGGTGGGGTAGTCCTTTGTTTGGAGTTGAATGTGACATGTAGTGGCGTAGCAATCAAAGTAAACCAAGTATAGCAACTTTGAGTTATGTCTTTTGTGTGAAGCGAGGACAATAAAGCATGTGTGTTGTTGCCGCGTGTAGTTTATGCTGTTGAACCATTATGCTTTTAAGCTTGCCACTTTGTCAGTGCAATTACATTTCTTCATCCTTTATCCAAAAAACGACTATTCACAAGTTTTGTGAAAGTAGTTTACCATACATAAGAAAAATAGGAACTATATTGTGCTTGACCACTGTGAATTTTGGTTCTATTTATGCCTAGTTGAAGACGTGCCACAAATATGTTTATTCTAGATCACTCTTTTTTTAATATTTATGCTGTGTAATTTTCTTTTATCTATTCAGTATTCCGTATTTAGTATGACTGCATGAGCACTACCAATCGGACAATCAGTTATAAGTGCTGAAGAAATGCCTAGCCTAGCAAATATAAGAAATTTTGATGATGTTGATTTCCATTTTTTTTTTGCAGTTCATATATGATCTGCCAACTCGGCTTAACAAATGCATCAGGGCAGAAGCATATGGGGATGCTGTCAGGTTTTTTACAGGAGCAAAGCCTATTTTTGAGGTGCATTTTGAGCTTATTACCTCATCTTAGAAAGTAGGAACTTCCTCCAACACCTTTTTTTTCTTTACCATCCACTTATCTTTTTTCTGTATGACAGGCCTATGGTGATACATCTTTTCACGACTGTAAAAAGGCGTCAGAGGAGGCAATGGATTCAGTTATACAACACCTTCAGGTAATTGTGTGTATTTTAACTCAGTTTTGTATGTAAGAGCACAGCATAGTTATTGGAGTCGTACTTGAAGTGTTTTTTTCCTTGCCGCATGGTATACAATTAATGCCCGTTTGATCCATAAAATAATTGTATTGTCCTTATTATATCTTCATTTCCACTACTGTTTTTACTTGTTTCCTGTAACTTTGCAGGCAAAGTTATACTCAGATTCTGAACCTATTGAATCAAGAGCAGAAGCTGTGGTACTTCTTAAACAACTTAACTTTCCGGTATATATATATTTTTTCTCTCTCTCCCTTCATTATTTACTTGCATTTTTTGGTCCATTAACCCTGTCCTATCGATTTATTTTTTACCACTCAACAGGTGGACAGCCTAAAATCAAATCTTCTCGAGAAGTTAGAAGCATCCCTCTTAAATTTTCAGAATGAGCCCACACAGGTACATATCAGAAATGTTAGAATGACATTTTTTGGCAAAAATTCTGTAAACTGGAACTGGTGCAGCTTGTGTTGTCAGTTCCGTGACACAGTATGCACAATTCGTGACATTCATTTTTATTCACGCTGTAAAATCAAGTCTATTTGTAGCAATCATTGTATGTTCTCATATGCTAAGCACCATTTCAATAAATAATCTAATGTTCTCTTGTATATTTTTTCTTAGGCTTCAATTGGCGATATTTCAAAAACATTCCGTGCTTATCTCATAATATTTCCTGATTCAGAAAGGCGTCTCATTGAACTTGCACAGGCTTTGTTCACAAAGTAAGTCGCATTCACATTTCTGCAATTTTACTATCAAATATCAACTATTTTTTGGATCATATATAACTATTATGTGCTTTTTAATTTACTTGTCATTTTAGCTCCCATAATACAAGCTGAAGCAGTTACACTATGAAAATATATGAAATATCAGTTCTCCTTAGGCTCACCACATTGGTTTTGCTTCTTGTTTTATATCACATTTCTGCTACTCGAAAATCATAATGTATACATTTCTTACTATTTTCTTATTATATTGCATGAAGCCGTTATGAATCTGTCAGAGAGAATATGAGGAAAAGAATTCCATCAGCAGATCTCTTGGCAATGCTACGTAAGAACTATATCTTTGTTTTAGACATGTATTACTATCGCAAATGTTAATTCCAATACATTTAGAACGATAGTTTAAACCTCTATGGGCAAGCACTAACTTATTCCTTTGTTTTTTCTTGGAAAGACACAAATATTTGAGTTCTTTTTAGATTTCATTAGTCATGATTTAAAGGCTTTTTACTCAAGACTTTCACGCTAATCTACTTAATGAAACATGATGCGAAGATGTTTCTCCGAGCATGCTGTAATGATTTGCTTTCTTTACATGCTAATCATGTATCTTTTGTATAAAAGATGGGAAATTGATGACTTGCCACTCCTAAAGTACATGATTTAGGATTTGTCACAATTTTTTCTTGAAATAATTGGAATTTGCTACTCCAGTGTATTCTGGTATTTTTTTCTACTTTGTTTTGGCCTAAAAAATGATTGTGAAATGACATTTTAGGCTCACCACCACCCCCTCCCCCTCTTTCCTTAAATCTGCCTTGCCCACACGTGACAACCATCATCACTGGTGTTGGGATGTTTATGCCGTGGGAGAAGGATGGCGCTATAACATCGATGCTTGCTACCACCACCAGACTGGTGCAGTGGGTAAGTCTGAGTATGAAGTATCTGGAGAGCTGGCCAAAGTGGTAGTACAGGGGCAGAAGAGGCCATGCCCCTGTTCATCCTTGCCAATGATGGCGTAACGCAACCATGGCATAGCATTCTAGTCGTTGTCCTGTACCGGAAGAGCCATGTTGCTGTCTTTATCCCTGTCGATGATGGTGCAATGCAACCATAGCATAGCACTTGATGAGCCCCTGTGTCCTGCTGGTATGATGGTGCTGCAGGTGAAGGGCAGGAAGGCCACCACTCTCCCCTCATGAGCACCGGGTCAATTCTACACAACAGCACAGTCAATTTGTTGCCCAACTCACTTCTAAATCACTGACGCGTCATCACTATCAGTACAAGTATGTCGCTAGCTAGCTAGGTATTGTAAATCAAGAAGCAACAATTCCATGGAGATTCTAGAAGGTTACAGCCGCAAGAATTCACATCCGCGATAGATATATGAACGGAAGGAGGTGCAAGTTGTAATGTCCTGGCCCATAAAAGTGACGCCTGTATGACTCTTGTGGATTGGATGTGGTGGGAATAGTCTCACATTGCTAATCTAGAGAAAGTTATACTAGCATATAGTGTTGGCTGGGGTTTAAACATAGCATCCTGGGTTGACACTTTACGGCGAAACGAGGCTGAAAATCCAAGGTGCCATACATGCATGGGCCAGGCTCGTAAGTACATTTGGGCCAAGGTGTTACCCGGAGCAAGACCAAGCCCACACAAGTTAGCTGCCATGTTTATCTCACAAAGAGCAGAGCACTAGTGATGGCCAAATAACTAAACAAGGAGAAATGAGGAAAAGGAGGAGCAAAACTGGAAAAAGGGTCATTTTAACAAGCGATATTGGTCTAAAAATAAAATATATCATAATATTAATGGAGTTTTGAAGAAAATGACTACTGGAACTTGAATTTGTATCACTTCAAAAGTTGGTAACTTGATATTCATTATTACCTTGAGAAAGTTCATATGTTTCATCTATGGTCAGAATCCTTAATGTTATGATACTTGTTATTGAAAGGGTCGGTGGTGTCTTTACCTTCAACGGTTGTGCTTAATAATTCTATGTTACTGTAGACTGTAAGACTGTCATATTTCTTTTGATTTAATTCTGAATTGTTTTGATGATCACAGGAACCTTATGGGAGGATGCAACTACTATTGATGAAGTTATACCAGAGGCTGCACTACCAGTTTTTTCCTTGGAGGTTTCACTTGTGCCTTGTAACAGATCCATTTGTGGTTTCAAATAATCATAAATCCCCCCTCCTCTTTTCACATAATTGACTAGTTCTGCTTTGTGATTGATAAATTTGTTAAACTGTAGGATTTAATATGATGTCTTTCTGTTTTCACACAGTTAATTTCCTATGCGTAGAATCAAGTAGAGTTTACCTGGCTAAATGTGCATGACATACTTCGTTTGTTCCGTGATGTTGGTCTTTCCTGGTTGTCTCTTACTTTGGAATATCAGTTGAAACTTGAAACTTGAAACCAAACTGCCTTTCCTGGCTGGTATATTATTAGGTGTCACCATCTATCACAACAGAAATATGGTGTTTGGGTGAGGGGTGATGCTGGTGGAAGCATAACACGTTATCAGATTCTACTGTTCCAGCTCTTGGAGGCAGTGCCTAAAGCATAGCACTAGGAGTGGAATAATACACTAATTGATGGGGAATGGATTCACCTATTTGATAATTCTAATTATCCACATCCATTTCATGATGGTCTGGGAAAAGAAGCTTGCCTATTAACCACTTGTACCATTTCTCAGCTACATCTCAGGTTTTTTACTTTTTGAGGGAATTTCAGGTTTTTATTGTTGGTCATGTTGAGGACTATTCATGCATTGGATTGCTAGGGGAATGTCATACATGAGATTTCTTATGAACTAGATTATGAATTTACAACTGAGCAAAGAGCTGCTTGGTAATTACATGTTCAACTGCAAAGTGTTGGTTAGTATACTTTTGTAGCATAGTTTAAATTGTTGGTTGGTATACTACATGTTCACTAAGATCTTTGGTTAAGACTAGATTTAAGTTTCTTTCTTCCTTTTTTTTTGTTATTCAGGGGATAAACTGAGCATTATTGAACAACCTTCTGATAGTTTCTTTTTTGTACTCCATACTGACATATATGCATATGTTTCTTGATAGTGATTTCACATGTGCCAATGTCTTTGCTATGTCAGACTACTCAAGACATTATTAGGCAACACATTACAACTACCTTCCTTCATCTTCAAAGTGAAATATCAGGTTGTTCCCATCCTACCAGATTTTGTTTAATCTGTAATTTTTGTGCAGAACTGATTGTGCCATTGGGCTACAGTTTAGATTTGATTTTGCAATAACTTATTTTGTTTTATCTCGTAATAGTACAAACATATTTTTAAAAAAGAAGTTGCATTAGAAAAACTTACATCTGTTGTGCATGGTTGGGCAGATACATTGGTCAGAATGCACTCAACATCAAATGAGAAGGCAGAAGAGTCACAGCCGCAAACTGCCATGGAAACAAGCAAAACTAAAGTATCTCAAGGATGCATAGATCTCTTGCAGGTAAATATTCTGAAGCTTTTTAAAAAGATGCTATTGTTTGTCTGTTTTCTTACTTGCCAAATAATGTTAAGTTGCTTTTACATGATCTACTATTTGGTTTATGCTTGCATTAGAGCACCCTTATACTCTATTCTTCAAAATTCCAGTGTTCTCATTTTTTACTACATTGCTTTTAGGAATTCCATCATCTTCTAGATGACAATACAGAGTTGCTTGTAAAGCTGAGAGATTTAATTATTGATTGGGTACAAGAGGGTTTTCAAGATTTCTTTCAGAAGCTTGATGGGCATTTTCATCTGCTTTCTGGGAGAAGCAAGAATTTCTCTCAAGAGTTGATTACTACAGATTCTGTGCAAACTGATAAGGTTCCGACATTGTTGGTGCTTACGCTTGCACAACTTTGTGTTTTCATAGAACAAACAACAATTCCTAAAGTGACAGAGGTACTTTGCTAATTTTACTTGTTGACTGCCCCCCTTTTTTACAATCTGTGCAATCAGAATTCTGTGGATACATGATGATATAATTTCGACTTTTGCGCCTTTTTAGGAGTTGGCTGCTTCTTTTTCTGGAGGCGGCACACGTAGCTTTGAATATGGACCACCTTTTGTGCCTGGAGAGATATGCCGACTATATCGTTCTTCCGGGGAAAATTTTTTACACCATGTAGGCAAACTATTTCTGCATCTTTCTTTTTTCATTGTTATTTGGATTGTTAGTTCATATTGGTTTATTTCTTGATAGTGTTATGGTCTTGTTGTCTAATGATGTGATCCTTTCTTCATTTCAAATTTTCAACTTAAGTAACTATATATTAATTATTAAAAAACAAAGTATGTTCATATGACAGACTAGGGCTCTGATTTGTTTGAATCGTCATTTTAGAAAAGTGAGGGGACATGGGGTGCATGCTCACTGTTTATTCTATTCCAAATTTCTGAGATTTTTTTTCACCTATTATATTGTAGGCACCTACACATCTGAAAGCGATTTGATTGCCTGCAATTGCAAATATTTGAACATGCAAGACTAGTTTTAAAAATGGCATCATGAGCACTATTGTTCAAGAAGTTTCAAGTAGCCTTAACCCATGAAAAGATAACAGTCATACTATCATTTTTCCTCCTGGATTTTTCTTTTCAAAAGCACTACTAGCTTCAATTTTCAAACAACCAAGTCACAGTTCACATCTGGGGGGAACAATATCCCATGTCATGAGAGCAAATTCTGGAACAGATGTAACTATCTTGTCTGTAATACGAAAGCCTCTCCCCTCTCCCTCCTCCTTTTCTTAATTTGGCAATGTCCATAATTAAATACTGTCTTCCCTGGAGCAGTACATAAATTTGAAGACTCAGAAGATCTCTAAACTTCTTGATAAGCGCTTTACAACACCGGTTTGGATAAAGGTTAGCTTGCCTATTCATCAGGAACCACTTTAAATCATCAATCACTTGTTTTTTCTGTTTGTTTTGCTCACATTCGTTATTACTTCTCTGTATATTTGACAAATAGCACAAGGAACCACGAGAAGTTAACATGTTTGTTGATCTACTTCTCCTAGAGGTTTGTTCAGTTCCGTATTATCCTATTGTGATTTTTCTAGCAAGATCGATGCATATTATGCGTGTCTTTGTCCACGTTTCTGATCCTAATGAATTTACAAATTTTAAATTGAGCATTTGTTAACATATTACATGCCAATTTACTTGTAAGAATCTTGAAAATGATTGTAATGTTTCATCCTTGCTACTGCATACTACCACGGACTATTCGAAAACATGAACTCATATTTGAAATTCTGTTCTTAAAAGTATAAATAGTAATCTTCTTTTTTTCTTCTTCTTTTGATACAGTTCAATGGTGTGATATCTGAAGTTAAACAGATCTTACCTGGTTTGATTCGACGTCATCGGCATTCTGATAGTACTGGCAGCACCACTTCCTCTAGAAGCAATCCAATGCGAGAAGACATGTTGAACCGATCAAACACACACCGTGCTAGAAGTCAATTTTTGGAAAACCATCTAGCAAAATTATTTGAGCAGAAAATGGAAATATTCACCAAAGTTGAATACACACAGGTGATTTGCTTTGCTTTTCATAGTTTCTTGTTAATTTCTGGAATTACCACCCATTACCAAGGTTTTAAAGTCAGTAAGTCGAGTCGAGTCGAACTTGGAGACTAGTCGTGACTAGGTGAGACTAGTCGTGACTAGTCGAGTCCTAGTCGTTAACTATACTCTCTAATTTTCTATAGACATACCAATCATTTTGTAGGGAAAAACATATAAACATACTGACATAGAGGTAGAGAGGAACCTGGAGGTGCAACACTTGTAGTTGTTGATCTTGGCCTCCATGGCAACACTTGCATTGCATCAGGATCAGGGCCGAGAGGGAGAAGGGAGGAGGCCGGCCGAGAGGAAAAAAGGAGAAGGCCGACTGAGAGGGTGAAAGGAGGCCAACCGAAAGGGAGAAAGGAGGAGGCCGAGAGGCGGCAGCGGCGGTTGGAGAGAGGGAGAAAGGAGTACCTGCGGATGGGCGACGACAGCTGGCGACGACGCGGACGCGGAGTCGGACACACCGCCGGTGGCGGCAGCGTTGCTTTCATGTGTCATTTGGTAGAGGCGGCGGCTAGGGTTCGCATGTGGCTGGGGGCTGGGCAATGTATAAGTCATGTGTGGGCCGGCCCGCTACAAGCCTGCAATTGGTCGCTCGACTCCCTACCAGTGCCTAATCGCGACTAGGCGGCAAGTCGGCCAACTTGGCCAGCGAGTAGGGTCGAGGTCCACAACTCCCCCTTTTGCAGCGACTTGCCGACTAGTCGACTAGTCGCGCGACTTTAAAACAGCGCCCATTACCCTTTACCTTTTAGAAAATATGAAATATCTTATGGGATGTTTTGCACCCTTTGTTTATTGGAAGTTTGTTTTCTTGTTAAAGTCCAAAAATACCAATTTGTTGAATACTTGTATTGGGAGCACCATACTGCATCTTCCACCAAAGTGGGTTTTTTCTAGTACTAGAGCCAGTGCAGAAGTTCCTTCATTTAAATCCATTTAAGTTTCATTTATTTTAAATCAAAATAAAATCGTCCTTATTGAGGTGATAGGTTCACACTTGCCGGATTAAAGAGGCTATTTTGTTCCAGTTAGGACAAAATAAATAGGATTGAAGTGGCAAGAAGATTTTTAGTGCCTGTGACAAGATGAATACGATATAGGGAAAATACACCGTATGCCACTGAAAAAAATGAAAATACCCTGTATTATATCATAGACAAGGCTCAACAAATCCATAGGTCCTGAATCAATTGCCCTAAAAAAAACTTTTTTGAAAGATATGTATATGATATATCTCGTGTCTGGCATTGCATTGTTCCACTCTGCAAATCTGTCTCACGCCTCCTTTTCCATGACAAATATACCAAATTAAAATACCCCGTATGCCACTGAAAAAAAATGAAAATACCCTATATGCCACTGGGCCCACATGTCATAGACTCAGACGGTCCCACATGTCATACACATGGGATGGCATAAAAGGGATTGGGTTTTTTTTAGTGACACACAGGGAATTGTCCCTTAATTAATTAGGATAAATTGCAACTGTTATTAATTGATAAGTTCCTACAGGATCAGCTCATAAGGGTGATTATTGTAGATTGTATTGCTTGATCACTTAGTTGCTTGTGCAATATTAACCTTTTTATCTTCTCTTATGGTTAGTTCCACTTTTTATCCCTTAATTAGTTTCAAGAACACTGCTTTTGTGTCACTTAGGCTACTGGAATATACTCAACTAGTGCTATGGCTTGCATTTCTGTTGTGTGTTGTGTGGGATTTAATGATTTTTGGAAAGTGTTTCCCTTGGGCCTTGTTTGTTTGAGCTGAAAGTTGCTGAAAACTTTAATTTGAAAAGTTGTAACCCCTCGAAAGACGTCTTAAAGAGTTCAAAAAATTAAATGAAAAAATTATTTTACGAACTCTAAGAACTAAGAAGAACTATTTAAATCCCCACAAAAGTAACTACAAAGTATTACATCATTTGGTTTATACAAAATAACAAATTTTCATTTAATTTAATTTAAGCTGAAACAAAAACAAGGCCTTAACATTCAAAACAGATGGCTATAAATTAGTTAATACCATAAAAATAAGATTGCTTCCAGTCACATGAACTTATCATGGTGGGGAGCTCATGGTCCTTTTTTTTTTTACCTTGGACCAACATTTTTTCCCTGAATAAATTGGTCAGATAAAAAAAGCATTATTACAATCATGATAAGAACATGTTTTTTGGATTAGCAACATGCTTTCATAATGTCATTGTTATACTTGTGGAAATATATTGTGACGGAAAACAATGGTCAAAGCTGAACGGATAAAGTAAATATGTCAAGAATTTCACATGAACACATGAACTTTTGTCAAATACTGTAATGCCAAAGTGTAGCCTATGCCAAACATTATCTTCTAAACACCTTGCCAATTGAAAATTGCTTATGTTTGATTCAGAAGAGATGCTATAATTCAAATTCCGGGTTAATTTGCCCCATGATCAAGTAGGGTTTTTTATTCAGTACTTCAGTCACAGGAATATCATATCCAAATTTTACTTGAGTTCCTTGTATTGAATTAATTTCAGGAATCTGTGATTTCTACTGTCCTCAAGCTTTGCCTGAAAAGCTTGCAAGAATTTGTCCGTCTCCAGACTTTCAACAGAAGTGGATTTCAGCAAATTCAGCTGGATATGGAATTCCTCAAGAGCTCCCTTAAGGAGTTTATTGATGATGAAGCAGCTATAAGCTTTTTACTTAAAGAGGTTGGATAACTGCCTTACTATATCTACCTGTAATTTTATGTACTTGATGTAAACACTATGCATGACCTTGTGCCTGTGTGAGTATCTGCACACAACACATTTTAGTGGTTAGGATCTATTGCGTGAAAAAACAGTCACTGAAATATACTTCAACAATGCTCGTTTTCCTCTCCTTTGCAGGTGAACAATGCTGCCCACGAGAGATGCCTTGATCCTATCCCTCTTGAGCCCCCAATACTGGATAAGCTCATAAATGCAAAACTAGCAAGAATGAAAGAGCAAAGACCAGCTATGCATTGATCTTCTTCTTCTTCTTCTTTTTGTCTTGCAGTTCCATCAAATTTAATACACACTGTTAAACCTGTGTGCATATAGCTCTGGGCTTGTAACATGTCATTGTTTGTAAATTTTGACTTGAACGGAAAGAACACTGCTCGAAATGTATACCTTTTTTTTTTAAAAAAAAAAATCTTTGCATCCTCTTGCACTTGCTTTCAGGCAACCATTAAAATATACTGTCCTGTAGCGTGGTTGTGTTTGAAATTAATTAAGACACCGTTGTTTTCAGCTTAACGGCCTAACAGCTTAATGATTTATCTATGTTTTAAAAAGATATATGCTTTAGATTTATCGAGTCCGTTTTTACGTTGTTTCAAAATGGGTCCTAACGCTTTAAAAACAAGCTAAACGAAATGGATCCGAATCTCAAGACTACTTCGAGAAGTGAAAGGATTGCAATGCCGTCTAGAGGGGGGTGAATAGGCAAAAAAAACAAAATTGCAGAATTAAAACAACTCAAACAGTGACCAGCACGTCGGATGTTTCGATGGTAGTCGGATGTTCCGATCTGATCCAGAAACCCCTGCGTCGGATGTTCTGATCTGGGTCGGATGTTCCGATGGTCGTCGGATGTTTCGATCCTGAGTATTTTAGATTTGTCGAAAATCTACAATAAAAACTGATCTCTCGCAAAACCAATGTTAGATCTATTTAAGAATATTCAGAACAGCTCAACACCAATAGTAAAAACACCAAATCAAGACCAAGACGAAAACATAACGATTTTTATTTACCGATGTTCGGATCTTTGAAGGGAGATCCTACTCACCGTTAGGGAAGGCACAAAGTTCGGATCACCAAGACCCTAATCCCCTCCCGGCGAAGCACACAGCACTCACCGGCGATCACTAGTTGAATCATTTTTCTTGCGGAGGTAGATTCGCACCTTCACAAACTCCGAAGGCACGCCACACGAAGATCGGCGACACCTAGCCGTCTAGGAACCCTTCAAATCTTCAAGAGTAACAAATGCGATGAAGAAATTAGGAATTGCTAAGTGCTCAAAAATTGGAAGACTCTAATTCGTGGAGCACTTGGGTGCTTTAATCTCTCTATATCTAGATCTCACAAGATGAACAAGAGAGAGACAAAGGTTAGGGTTGTTGAGAGAGATGATGAAGAATATGAATTAGGCTCAAATCAGGATGTAATCAGAGTAAGTAACCTTTTGACAGGTATTAGAGAAGGCTTTAAATAGATAATCCCAAAAAGTAGCCGTTACTGTAGTTAATCCCGCATCAGATGTTCCGACCCCGTCGGATGTTTCGACAGCCATCGGATGTTTCGACCCGCGTCGGATGTTCCGATAGACTGCTCACTGGATTGTTTTGAAAACTGGCAGACTGGTTTCATCATTGAATGTTCCGACTCTCGTCGGATGATCTGATGGTGTAGGTTCTGTATAGAGTGTATTTTTGGGTGAAAAAACTTACACGAACTTCAAAATACCTATTTTGAACACTTACAAAACTTTATATGCTTCTCCATTCCATCCCTCTTTATAGTACGGCATCCCTATGACTCAATAAATAAAGATTTACAAGTGAATATTAGTCTTAATGCCTTCTTGCAATACATTCACTTTTGAGGGGTACACCATCACATGTAAACATGTACCTCGTGAATTTAACATGTATAACATCTGTGTACAATTCTCCAATAGAGTATATTAGCTCTATAATTGCTGATCATTAATCATCAAAATTACTTAGGGTTTAGATGCACTTTCAAGAAGCTCTAGAAATTAACGGCTTATCTACCTTTTAAAAACACATATGATTTGAGTTTTTTGAGTCCGTTTTTTCACTGTTTTGAAGGTGTGTTCTAACGCTTTAAAAAGCAAGTCGAACGAAATGTATCCAAATCTCGAGATTATCTCGAGAAGCTCTCGAGGTTCAGTCATTTCAGCCATTTAGCCGTTCAGATCAGCTCAAAAGAACAGGGCCTTAGTCATTTCAGCTGTTCAGCTGTTTAGACGTTCAGATCAGTTCAAAAGAACAGGATCTTAAATGGGTGTTTCAAAGCTGTTTTTCTTACGAAGCGTTTTGTAGCTGTTGAATGCGCAAAAATGCATTTTTTTCAAGAGGTAAGCATTCTGCAAACTATACTTTCCATGATCCCTGATAAAGTTCATGCCACGTTATTGGAATAACTCATGGAGGAGCTTAATAGCATTTTTTTTGCATCTTATTAACAGGCTGGTCAACTATGATCAAGCTCTGAGGACTACAAAGTTTAACAACCTCTTCTGTAGCAAAACGAGATATGGGTGATATCTGGATTCTATCTTTTCTGAGCTTTGCATTTTCTGATTTTTATTCTCCTACTGAGTTCCCACTGTGCTGCTTGCCATCTACGGGAAGGATAAAAACATGGACAAAAACCTGTTGTACCCGGTCATGTCCGTCAATTTGTCGATTTCTAAATATGCCATTTTTTATTTAAAATTAGTGGACAGTAATTTTGGGCAGGAGTCGGGTGGCAACGGGCTAAATACAAAATTTGAGTTTTAATTCTGACAAACCGTAACCGGTATCGGCCAAGATCTGGTGTTGATTATACTTGAGCTTGCGACACTCGTAATTTGCCCGCTTCCAAAGGGGAAAATTGACCAAAAGCTCTCACGAGTCACGACTCATCACGAGTCCCACGCAAACGCCATCTTCAGCCAAGTCTGCTGCACCAAAATAATGGAGCACCCTTTTTTACAATCTTTTGACCAACAACTCAAGTTGCCAAGGATTGTCCAAAATACCCTAATCGGGGCTAGTCCGCTGGACTCTACTCATGGTGTCTTTTTTTAAAAAAGTAAAAAAACAAAATCTACTCATGGAGTCTTAGTTGGTCCTGACGAGCAGGTCATCTACTTGTCTAGAACTTGGAGAAAGATGTCTAAGCACTCTGCTATATACGAAAACTTGAAAAGGCTCGACGCCACATGAAGGTAACCGTCATTCCCATGATCTAGGACTGGCGCATGATTAGTTGATTACCGGCCCATTCTAGACGTGCTACCTTATGCAATCTAGATGTCGAGAGGAAATTGCCGTAAAACCCATGTGGATGTGTGCTATACGAAGGGAACTAGAAGCACACTCGTTGTATATTCATTCAGCATACAGCAGCCTATAAATAGGCAAATACAAGTGCAGTGGATAGCTATGCACGGGGATGTAACAAACTCCCTGATTGGAAAGACTTAGATGAGGAGAACGTTAAGCAACTGAAAGAATTCTCAAAAAAAAAAAAGCAACCGAAAGACTGGAGAACGTGAAACCAACTGAAAACTAGTAGAATAGGTCAAGTACAATATTCCAGCAGACCCCTCAGTCTGGACGTGGGTGAACATTCAGACTGTGAAGAAATTCAGAGAAGAGTGTTGTAGGTATTTCTTTGGTGAACAAATCTGCAAAATGTGAGGAGGATGGGACATGAAGAACTTTGACATCTCCTAATGCAACTTTGTCACGAACAAAGTGTAAATCAATCTCGATGTGTTTCGTCCGTTGATGTTGAATTGGATTAAATGACATGTACGTAGCACTCACATTGTCACAAAAAATAATAGTAGCCTGAATGGGAGGACGATGTAGTTCTTGTAAAAGCTGACGAAGCCAGCAACTGTTAGCAACAACATTGGCAACACCTCTGTATTCGGCCTCAACACTAGAACGTGAGACAGTAGCTTGTCATTTGGAGGACCAAGAGACCAAATTGCCACCATAGAAAATGCAATACCCCCATGTAGATCGACGAGTATCGGGGCAATCAGCCTAGTCCGCATCAGAGTAGGCGATTAAATTCGATCAATGGAGCGAGAAAAAGAGAGACCATAATGAAGAGTACCCTTAATGTAGCGTAGAATGCATTTGAAAGAGTGAAGTGAAGGGAAATGCGGGATTGCTACGCTAGCAACGAATCAAATTCTACCGCGGAAACCCAGGAACACCCTGCAAGTAAATGACCACAGATCAAGATTACCTCAAGACGTGCTGTGCAGCGGAAAACAAGTCGATGAAGCCGGCTTACCGATATGCACGTAGTCGTATGTACGGAAGTAATCGTTCACAACGATCGTCGTCCATATCACCATCGAGTACTCGCCTGTGCTCGCCGAGTGCTTTCCGATGGTCGCCGAGTGCTCAACGTCCCACGAGGTGTGTCACGGCCGATCCTCATGCCGTCGAGGTCGTCGACGTACTCCGTGCGCTGGCTGGGATTCGCGACCTTCCCCCGCAGCGCACCTTCAAACTGATGCCCCGGCCACATCCGGACTCTGTTTTCGACATTCTACCACTCGTTGGAAAGCTAGCAAGATTATCTTTCCAACGCATCTAGTCTTGCCTGAAAAATCCTTCTGGATCAACGGGAATCAACGAAACAAAATCGGATCCAGAATCTGTCCGTGAGCAGATTTCATCTCCTCCTCAGATTCGCATCGACTAGCGCCACAGGGTGTAGCGCATCTACGGTATCCACACATACAGGGATTGGAATTCGTCTATGCGTGGTATGATAACACCGGTACACAGACGCCTAGAAGAGATAACGGCTAGGGTTTAGTGGAGTACTTGCACACAGGCAGATGACGACCTCACCACCACCTCCCTTTTTATAGCGCCCACTATTGGCCCTCTACGCTAGAGGCCCAATAAGGTTTGGGTCCACATCATATGTATCCCACGCTAACCGTGAACCCGCATCATATGCGACTCATAATTTTCATTGGGCATATCCCAATATAAAGATGCGGCTCACGAGGATCATGCATGAACAAACAAATATGTTGAATGGCATAAGCGATATCTGGGCGTGTGATAGTGAGATATTGAAGGGCTCCAACTAAGCTACGATACTCAGTGGGATTAGCTACGGGAGGCCAATCAGAGAGTGTTAATTTAGTTTTGGTGTCGGCAGGAGTAAGACAAGCATTGCAATTACTCGTATTGGCGCGATCAAGAAGTTCAGTGGCATTGAGTTTGCAAAAGAAAGAGACCAGAGGGTGTACGATCAACGAAGATGCCCAGAAAATGTGTGAGAGGACCAAGATCGGTCATGAAGAATTGCTGGCAAAGCCGAGAGATAACATGAGAAAGGAATGATTCGTTGTTGGCAGTAAGGATAATCAATGTTATACTACAAAGCCCTAACAGGCCGCCTCCTGCTGCGTCCACGTCGCCCCCTCGCCTGCGCACATGCCCTCCCGTGGCCACGTCGCCCGTCAGTCTGTGGCCATCCGATCGCTTCGGCCAGCAAGATCCGACCGTTCATACGAAACTAATCTTTAAAAACAAAAAAACGGTTAGCCTCATGCCAACTCAGGCACTTTGGCGAGTTGGCTAGGCAGCGCTGCCTTCACTCCGCCGGCCGCTAGGGGTGAAAACGGAGCGGATAATATTCGAACCGTATCCGTATCCGATATCTGTATTTTGAAAAATGGCATGAAATTCTAGTATCTGATGGATACGGAAACGGATAATTATCCGAATAGACCTAAGCGGATACGGAGTGGATATGGTATCGGTGATATCCGATGCAAACGGAGCGGATACGGATATCCGGATAAAAATGCAATTCGGATATCCGGATAAATTGCAATCCGGATATTTAACCGGATAATGGCCTAAAACTAGGTTGAGGCCCAACAGCTTGTCAACCAATACCAGGCCCATTACTAAGCAAGCCTAACACCTCACGTCCCACCTCACCAGGCCATCGGCCGTCAGGCACCAGCTATTTGCCAAGTTTCCATATATGATCAATGTGTCATCCGTCGTCATGTATGGTCAATGTGTAAACTATCTGTGCACTTTTATTATCTTAAGTTGTTATGTTATAGCCAATATTGCTATGCTAATCCAAAGTTTATTACTGTATACATACTATCCGAAAAATATTCGTTTTATTTTCGGTTATTATCCGATTCCGAGTACTATCCGTTTTATTGATATCCGTTTCCGATTCAATATCCGATCCGTTTTAATACTATCTGTATCCGTATCCGATTAAAGAAAGCGGATACGGATATGGTAAAGCCATTATCCGTCCGTATCCGCTCCGTTTTCACCCCTACTAGCCACGGTTCGATTCCTGCTCCAGCTGTCGCCTCCGATTTTTTTCCCACGCGAGCAGCGTTGGTGCACCAACGGTGCGATGCCTTCGCTAGTATCAACGTATAAGAGTAAAAAGGCAGTAGATGTTCCAGAACAATAGGTAAACAAGGGAGGGTCAGATTTGGAACTACGAAACCCAAGTGAAATTAGAAAGTCTTTAAAGCAAAAGAACCAAGTTCGTGGAGCTTGTTTAAGGCCATAAAGGGATTTGAGGAGAAGACAAACATAAGAAGGACGAGTGCTGCCAACAAATCCAAAGGGTTGTTGACTATAAACAGTTTCGGTGAGACTATCATGGAGGAACACATTTTTACGTTGAGTTGGCGAATAGACCAACCGGCCGAGGCGGCAATGCTGAGAACAACCCGGACAGTCGCTGGTTTGATGACTGGATTGAAAGTTTCATCAAAATCAATGCCATGTTGTTGGGAGAAACCGCGGACGACCCATCGTGCTTTGTAGCGAGCAAAAGAGCCATCCGGATTGAATTTGTGGCGAAAGATCCATTTTCTGCTCACAACACTGGCATCTACAGGACAAGGTACAAGATTCCAAGTATTGTTTGTCATCGAAGCGTTATATTCATCAAGCATAGCATTATACCAGTTAGGATCCTTCAGAGCAGCACGATAAGAGAATGGAATTGGAGAGATAGTGGTGGTAGAAAGGTTAAACTGGCGTTTAGGAACGGTAATACCAGCTTTAGCACGTGTAATCATGGGATGAGAGGGAGTCAGATGGAGAGGGAACGCAGACACGGGACTAGCAGATGCCGTCGAACAAGGTCCGGTGGTGGCCGGACCGGACGGTGATGGCTGGACCGTGGGAGATGCTGGGGCGGGCGGAAAAGACGCCGGAACGACGGTGGGCTGAGAGACCGGCACAGTGGGAGATGCCGGAACGGGTGAAGAAGACACCGGGACGACGGTGGGCTGAGAGATTATTGGCACATCCGCAGAGTGCACAGGATCAGTAGATGTGGATGGGAAATGGTATGTGGCAGAAGTTTTGGCGGGAGGATATAGAAGACGTAAATGAAGGAGAAAAAGGAAAAATTGATTCATCGAATATGACATGCCGTGAGTGAATAATCCGCATCGATATCCTTTGTGTTCAAGGGAATAGCCTAGAAACACACAAGGAGTGGAAGGAGGAGACAGTTTGTGAGGAGCTTGAGCTGTTAAGTTTTGGTAACACAGGCTGCCAAAAATAATTCGAAGATGAGAGTAATCAGGAGGAACGTAAAATAAAGTCTGATACGGTGTTAGTAAGTGGAGAGGTTGAACATGGTTTTCGTTGTATCTGTATTTGATGCAATGAAAAATGGGGGTAGCTCCTCTTTTGGAAAAGTAAGTGGAGAGGTTTGGTAGGACGTCTGTTTGAAAGATAAGTGGAGGTATGTACTATGTAGTGCTTCAACCCAGTATGCCATGGGCACGTGTGCTTGAAACAAGATGGTACGCATAATGTTATTGATGGAGCGAATAGCTCGTTCGGCCTTGTCATTTTGAGAGGAGTAAGGACAAGAGAATCGATAAGTAATGCAGCGAGAAGAAAGAAATGTGCGAAGATTTCCATTGTCAAATTCACCACCATCATCTTTTTTTTAGTGCAAGGGCAGGAGCTCTGCCATTTCATTTAATAAGGAGAGAAAATAAACAATTACACCGGAGAAAAGGGGGAGAGAGAAAAATAAGAAGGGAGAGGGGAACAACACGACCCGACCAAGCGGGGGTCGCCACACGACGCCGAACAAACCAAGCCCAGAACACCCAAGAGTGCACGAGCCAACACCGACTCCACCACGAGGGATACATGGCCAAAAACCCAGGCACACCGCAAACTTCCAACACGGAGCAAGCAAAGGTCACCAAAGTTGCTAGTTGTCACCATCAGGCAGGGTGCGCAGAGGGGTCAAAAGGAGAGGGACGCCGACCTCCACCACCGCAAGGGATGCTCGAACAGCAACACCAACAACCCACTCCTACAGCCGCAAAGCGCGTTCACAGGGCCTGGCGAAGAAGGCCGCCACCACCAAGTAAGAAGCACGGTTCGGGAGTGGCCAACCTGCAGTGCGAAAGGTCTTTCGGCTGATGCCTTCAACAAGGTAGAGACGACTCAGTCGCCGCCATCGCCAGTCCAGACCTAGGTTTTCACCCAACTTCCGAAAGACAGGAAACTCCACAACGGAGCCTCCAAGGAGGGCAACGACACCCGAGGGTGCCGACAACGTTGGCCCAAGCAAGAGCTAGGCAAGGCTCTCGCCCGGAGTACCTACACCTCCGCAACCCGCACAAGGAGGCCACAAGCCCGATGCAAGAGCCACAGGAGTCAAGGTGCACGGTCTCGCCGCTGAAGCCCGCCGAGCTGAAGAACGGACACCACCGCCATGAGGAGGGGACGGTAGTGACGCTTCAACACAGTCGCCGAGGAGAAGAACGGATGTCGCCATCAAGAGGAGGGACGGCGAAGACGCTTCCCTCGACGCGCCCCACAAGCGAGGAATGCCACCACCACTCGCCCTGCAAGCACAAGCACCGCAGCAACCCGGCCTACAAAGCCGTCGACGCGCACTGGCCTGCTGCTCCTACCGTCGAGAAGAAGCAGGGGTGGCGCCCGTGCCACCGGATCCGGCGGAGGAGGATGCCCAGATCTGGCCACAGCAGCGCGCCCTATTGGGGGTCGTTGGCCAAGGAAGAGGGCCGCCAGGTGAGCAGCTGTTGAGAGCCACCGCCTGCGCGCTGAAGAAGAGGTGAGCTGCTGTAAGCCAACCGTCGGTGCGCAGGGATCTTGGCCACGTCGGACCTAGGGGAGGGAGGACGCCGCCGGCGAAGAGGGAGGCCAGGGAGAACCTCCACCGGCCGGATCTGGGGAGGACAGGCCGGGCACCGCGAAGTAGCCGCCATCGGGCCGCCATCCTGCCGGCCAGCGGCGACGCTAGGGTTTGGGGGCCGCGTCGCCGCCGCCGTGCTCCAGGCCGCGCGGATCCGGCCACCTAGCCGCCCAACCGGCCTGGATCCGCCGGACCTCCCGCCGGCGCCGCCACCGACGTCACCAAGAGAGACAAGAGGAAGAGGAGGAAGGAGATGGCGGAGAGCGACGAGAGGGAGTGAAGGGGCGGCCGCTGGCGGCGGCGACGGCACCGGTGGCGGCGCTCGGGTTGTGGAGGACGGGCTCGCTGGGTCGCCCCCGAGTGCCCTGGGAGGACGACGCGAGGGCCTGGGAGTGAGATCACTTTAAGTTGTAAACTCACCACCTTTATCACATTGAAGACTTTGAATAGAAAAATGAAATTGATTGAGAACAAAGAAATAAAAATCACGCATGGTGGCAAAGGCATCATTTATATGGCGTAGAGGAAAGGTCCATGAGTAGTGAGTGTAATCATCAAAAACGACAAGATAGTATTTGTAACCTATAAAACTCACAATAGGGGAACTCCAAAGATCACAGTGAATTATTTGAAATGGGAAATAAGGGTGTGTTGGTTACCTGAATGAAATGGCTCATGTATGAGATGATACAAAATTTGTGTCCAACAATGTGTTTGGTTGGGTGAACTGTGCCAAATCATCCTGAATGGTGATGTACAAAAAAATGGAATATTCTCTCAATATACTGTATGACTTTGTTCGCTCGATGTGGTCGAACGATACCGTACAAGTTTCTCTCGCAAGCTCTTACTTCTTCTTAATTCATATTTTTTATTTTATTGTATACCAAATTTCAAATTGATTTCAATTTTGAATTTGATTTAGATTTGAAATTCGTTTTAAATTTTAAATCTATTTTAAATTTTTAGATTTTGAATTTGAAATACATTTAAATTTTAAAAATTGATTTGAATTTTCAATACACCTTAAATATTGAATTTAAAATCCGATTTGAGTTTTTAGACTAAATTTTGAATTTGGGTTGAATTTAAATTTCAAATCATTTTTATGTAACTTGCTTGATCCTGAATTGAAAATACGACTTGCGTTTTGAATCTAAAATTTAAATTGAATTTAATTTTGGTTTGAATTTTGAATTCAAAATTTGATTTTAATTTGAATTTGATTAAAAAAATTCAAATGTTAAATGCAGCTTGATTTTAAAATCCAATTTGAATATTGAATCCAATTTGAATGTTAAATTTTAAATTTGGTTTGAATGTTGAAGTTAAAAATAAATTTAATTTAAATCTTCCAAAATAAAATCATGCGTAAGGTTACATTTTCTCAAGATATAAAGTGTTATTTGATGATATTTGAATACTTGAACCATTCTATGTCATCCCATACGAGAACCAACCAAACAAAATCTTGTATGATCTAGTTCGACAACAAAACATCTCACTTAGATCATACCGTACGAAACCATTCCATTCAAATTGTACCATCTCATACAGATTCAACCTGGTACAAACAATCAAAGAAACCCAAAGTGCATGACATAGAGGGAGAGAAATGTAGACGCACATGCCGACCTAATTGACAGACATTACAAGTGTGCGACCTATCTTTGTTATTAGCACAAAAATTGAGCAAAGTTGATAAACTTGAGAGTGTGCAACGTCCTGGATGTCCCAACTCCCAAGCGACGGTGCCACACTTCTGCATTGGTAACGGACGTCTGAGCAGAAAGAACCATAGGCGAAGCAGCGTGACTGGAGCCGACGAAGGGATACAGGGCGATGAGGTTGTGGTTGGCTGTCCCATGGCAGTGTACGTAGGCCTGGGCGGTCATGGGTGGTGGACGTGCACCAAGAACGCCAGGGCCGCTGGCGCCAGTCCAGGGACAGGGAGCACGCCAGCCCGGGGCCGGAGTGTTCCAGGGCGAGTAGTACGGCATGTACTGTTGCCGACCACGGCCGCCATTGCTGGTGTTGTTGTTGATGAATCCATGGTGGCCACCGCCGCGCCCACGGTAGCCGCGACCACGTTAGCCACGACCACGTCCGCGATCGCCGCCGCCACCGCCGCGTATCGCCACTGCCGCCATGTGCAGAAAATTCGTGGTTGGAGGTGTTGACGCCAGCTGCAAGAAGAGCAGACTCGGCTGCTTTCTTGGCGGTATCGGTTTGTGCCGTCTCCTCAAGAAGAGCATGCCCCGAGCCTGCATGAAGGAGAGGAACGTAGGCAATATAGGGAGCATGGCTTTGAGCACAACATATTTGGGGATAAGACCACGTATCATCTGATGCACAAGGGCACGATCGAAGATAGGTTTATCGCAGTCAGCTAAGGCATCAACCCTGCACTAAGCCATGAAACTCAGCCTCTAGTTGAACGGCCCAGCTGGGTTTGTTATCTCTGAAGATGGACTCAAGTTTGGACCAAACACCGAAAGCAGTCCCATTGGGACTCATGACCATATCAAGAAGTTCTTTCGGAATTGCGGTGTAGATCCACATGAGCACCGTGAGATTCTCCTGTACCCATGCAGGATCATCATGGTGTGGATCGCACTCATCAACATGCTCACGGAGCCCATGGCGATCGAGAACAACCAGAAGATTACGCCATTTGCTATAATTATTGGACTGAATATCAAGTGTATAGGGAATGACTGCTTTGCTGTTGACACTATGTAGCGTTTGGGAGAGTGGTATGGAGGTAATTGCTGGAGAGATGGCTGGCGCAAGAGAAGCTGACGCGGGAGGAGCTGGTGGAAGAGGAATGGTTAGCGCAAGAGGGGTAGGATGACCTAGATGTAGTACCTGCACTTGCAGTATCACCCATGGTGGAGACTGGAGAGTGTTCACGAAGGAAGAAGAGAAAGGATCAGGATAACAAAATGCTCTGATACCATGAAGGAGAACTAGAAGCACACTCGTATATTCATTCAGCATACAACAGACTATAAATAGGCAAATACAGGTGCAAGGGATAGCCATGCACGGGGATGTAACAAACTGGTGATCCGAAAGACTTGGACGAGGAGAACGTTAAGCAACTGAAACTGAAAGACTGGAGAACGTGAAGCCAACTAAAAAATAGTAGAATAGGTCAAGTAAGTATTCCAACACTATATGAACTCTTCCTTCTGCATTAGAGAAGACGACTACTAAAGACAATATATGCCGACAGCCTATCATATATGCACACTAACGGGTTTCCACGCATTGTGAGTTCATTAATTTTGTCCGCTCATCCCATGTGAATTATGCCCTCAAAAATAAAAAAAAACTTTCCTTTAACGAGAAGGGGTTCTATCGATTAAGAAGTAAGCTTGATAGATGCCCTAGTTTCAATTAATGACGAAAACCAATATAAGTAGCCCTATTGAAAAATTAAATTAGATCAAACAACAACCGATTCAAAAACGTCTTTCCTTAGATACGACTAACACATGTTCCATGTTCACCGCTACTATTGTTGAAGCATGTTGCGATCGGTATGTTTTCCGCATTCACCATGCCCTATGTTACTTATGCCATTGGCACTCCCTTTTGCAACCTCGCCCTTTTGAGTTGCCATCGGCCACTTCTACCAAAGGCTTGTAGTTGTCTATTTATTTTGATTTATTCTACACGCTCAACTAGGTTTCAAAACTTTTCTCTAATATCTTAAATGAAGGATCCAGATTGCCCAGAGAGGGAAGAGGGTGGGGGAGGTTGAATATGCGTTACAAAAACTTCAACCAACTTTTACATGGAAGCTTCAAACATCGGACAGTCCGATCCTAAACACTGGATAGCCCGATGGACATCGTAGTATGCGATGCAAAACACCGGACAATCCGACATGCAAACAGAGTTAGGGTTGAATTTAGAGTTCAGCCCACAAATTCATGGCATCACATGCACAAAAATTCAATCCACAATAAATATAAATGTAATGGAAGACGAATGTGCTTCTTAGCCACACAAAGAGCACAACTCTAAATCAAATCGAGCTACGGAGCAAAGAGAGGGAAACCAAAAGGCAAAGTGGAGACATGTCGATCTTTGAGAGGATCCTACGTCTCTGTTGAGCTAGGCTTGGTCATAGTTGAACTCGGATCTTTTTCAACCCTTTTCCTCACCGAGGTCTCACCAAGAATGCTCAGTTTCATTTCTTGATTTCTTTCCTTACGGAGGCGGAATCAACTTTTACAAACTTGCATGGCTCACCACGCAAAGCACCGGTGATTTGTGGACGACTCCTAGTCGCCTAGGAATCCTCATCTGTAAGAGTAACAAATGCTCACAAAAAACAAACTCGGAGATAAACTTAAGTGCTCAAAGATCAATTCATCTCAATTAGCACTCATACCCTGTCCCAACTCTTTTCACAAACATCACTTAGAAGTTGTTGGTGGGTGTTTGGAGGCTCAAGAATGAGATGATATCCCCATGAAAATGCAATGCAATGACCACTTTTGCAAGTGGGAGAGAGAGAGAGAGAGAGAGAGAGAGAGAGAGAGGAGGTTTTAAAAATGGCATCTCCCAAGCTAGCTTTTGGGAAAAACTTTTCAACAGACATCGGACACTATGATGTAAAGAAGGGCACTCCGATCCAAAACTCGCCCAGCAGACAGAGAGTCCAAAATCTAAAAAAACCAGACATTTCGAACTCATAGGTGCTGGATACTCTTGTCCAAACACCGAATAGCCCGACCTCACTGCACAACCCTCGACAGGAATGGATATAACTTTTGACTCCAAACTCCGTTTTAGGTGATCTTGGCTCTACAGAAAGCTAAGAACGGGGGCTGCACAACCTACAGAATCTCACTACCCAAATCCCAAAGGATCAAAGCAAAAAAAAGGGGGAAAATCAGAGCTAACTCCGAATTTTATATTGCCCAACATTAAGGACACAATTGCCCAACATTAAGGACACATCTCTGTCGATCTTTCACAAAGACTGATCACTTGAGCACCTGAGACTTGTTTAATCCATTTAGACCTGATCATTTGTCGGGCTCAGACGGGTTTCGGTCAAGTTTTCCAAAACCCGACAAAAAATTAGTCAGCCCAAGCCCGACCCGACACACCGGGTCCGAACCCGACCCGAAACCCGAAAACCTGAGCCCGCACGACTGATTTTGCAATTTTTTCGGGCCCAAACCTGACCCGACTTGACGGTCTGGCTTCAAATCGAGGCCCGACCCAACACAATTCATTGGTTGGGCCGGGTAGGGTCGGGTTGGGTACGTCGGGCCGGGCTATCCATGGGCAGGTCTAAAGCCATTTTACGATGCATCCCTTTTAATAATACGACAATCCTTAAACTCAAAATATCTCATAGGGCAAGCAACATGTTCATGATATATGTATGCTCAAATAGATGTGATATGATATAAACTTAATCAATTAATAGCACGTGCTTGCATACGAGGAACACAATGACGAATATAAGTAGAATACAAAATTGCATACCTCGACTTTACATATTCATCTCATTTGCATGTACGAGGCTTAATAACATTAATTGAAGTGTTAGCCTCACAATATTTATCTAAATTTACCTTTGCAATGAATGAATAACCTATTCATTTGATATATATGATTTTCTTGTAAATAGGACGAGACTAAACCAATATTAACAAATGCTGAAATAAGCATGGTCGCTAAATGTGCTTGTCACTAATCATCAAAATCACAAAAAGGTACATTGAACTTACATTAAAGTCATTTTCAAAATATCAAGCCTAGCATTTTAGATCCATCGAACTCAAACGCACGGTGGGTATGACACCACTTAAGACTACGTCGATTTGCCGCAATCCTATGTATTTAAGAATTGAGATTGAAATGTGAACTGTCCAATGTTCTCTTTGTCGATGTCTAATATGACGATGATTTCATTTTTAAACTCCTTATTCCTGCTAACTAGTCCTATATCTGCTCATGCATTGTGTCCACGTCACCCAGATTTTCTTTGTTGTTCGATTGTCATCTTGGACGGGTCAGATCAGGCCACGTCACCCTCTTTTGACCTCCCTGACGCACGTCGCTCCCACCTACTGCCACCTGTCGCATTGTATGCCTCAGCCAGCCGCGTGGCGTACCCTCGACGTTCCCACGTGCTGCCCCTCCCCCTGTGAATCTTACCAAAAATACTCCAAAATTTTCTGATTTCCCGTTGAGGTCCCCACCCAATTCAACTTTGGGAGAAATTTCCGTCCATGCCCTTCGGTTTCTCCGCCTTGCACAATATAGCCTTTTTCGTCTTTATAGATGCATGTGTAGTTCTAATAAAATTACCCGCACTGCCACTCATATACCATTGGCCTACCCCCAACCTGCGTCCCCATTCCACGCTCCTCCTTCCCGGCCGCGCTAGGCTGCCGCCCTCTCCTCCGAATCTCTTTCCTAAGGCGATTTCGCTTCCGCCTCTCTTAGTATGTACTGAAATTGTAAACTTTGGAAACCTTCTAAAATAATTTGTAGTGTCCGTTCCACTTTATACATTTGTTTCTTTAGAGTTGAAACGCTTTCGGCATTGTTTGTTTTGACCCCTTACGTTATCTCAAAACTGCTTTCAAAAGCTTTCGAAAACAAGTCAAATAAAATGGAGTAAACCCTCAAAGCTGCTACAAGAAAACCTTACAAATTCATACCAACAAATACACTTTTTTGTCAATTTTTTTGCTAAAATTATTTAAACAGCTCTCTACTTTGAATTTTGAACCTAGACCATAGTTGGTAATTGCAATCAGTTTTTAAAGACTAATTTATTTAGGTCACCTTCGATGGGACCTACCTAAGGTCTAACTTAGGATGGCTAGACACTACTCAGCCATTTTTCACATATTTTTTGCTACAGTACCAAAGTGGTAAAAATTCGTTCTCATTAGTGATGCCCTTGAGTAAGCCATTGGGTAACATAATTTCTAGTTTCACGTCTGTATTTAACAGCAGCAATTTCATCGTTCTCGGGAAAAAATAGAGAGCAACAATCTATCATGTGCCAAGAAACAGAAAGAAGACGCGGCTAAACTACTGAATTCATGGCGCTTGAGCAAATGACGCAACACCCTAGTGAAGTTAATTGTCGCAACCCTGCAGAACCGCGCACACAAATGTACAAGTAGTGGTTAACAACAATAGCACCACCAACACCAAGGCAGCGATGAAGCACTCCAGAATCATACACTTGGCATCGAAGCGCAAACAACAACGTAGGCCAAGTATTGGAGGGCGTCTTGTAACTTGCTCACAGCACTAGTCTGATCAGAATTTAGGTGGTTGGATATCAATTTCGCTTTCTCCTGCACTGACTTCTGATATGGGAGATCGTCCTGCTTGTCAGTGAGAGCAGTCTGTATAGCTGCTGCATAAGCTTCAGCAACATCCGAGATTCCTAAGAATACAGTAAGATGTTTTTTAACATCAAAGTTTACATATATTCTACGCTCCATAAGCTTAAGAAAATTATAACATTTCATGTACCTGTAACAAAACTAGTGGAAACCTTTTCAATGTCGACAGAGATGGATTGTGCCTTCCATCTGATGATCTTAGCTTTTGAAATGGGATCCTCAGGCCAATCAATTTTGACATCATTTTCATCTTTCATTTTGTTAGCAGCAGACATAACTGATTTTCCAAGTACCAGAAACTGAGAAACTGCAAGGCAGCACATCTCTGACAATTTCTGCAAGTGCACAATTTCTCAAAGCAGTAATTAAATAGTTTTAAGAGAAAGAAGAACATGGCATAATATAAACATACATGAACACCCTCTGAGTGAATGGTATCGAGCCTATTCGTAGCTCGTTTGATAATCTCATTAGGGGAAAGTCCACCCAAGGCAGTTGTGAACCTGAAAAGGTGATAAATGTAATAAAGCAAGCTTTTAAGAAATGAGTGATGAAGATTGAAGTTCAAATGCTTAAAGGAGCTCCAAAAAATTAAACTGTGCTCACTGATCACTGATGGGTAATGAAGTATATAGCAAGCATTTAAAGCATGGTTTTGACCTTAATAAATACAAATTTATTTAAAGCATGGTTTTGACCTTAATAAATACAAATTTATTTCCTCAACATGCAATTTCTGCCGTTTTAGTACTCCCTCCGGTCACAAATATTTGTTGTCTTCAACATCAATATGGTCTCAAATATGCAACCTTGACCATTAATCCATGTTGCAATTTATTTATAAAAATGTGACATTGTGCAATGACATCAAGCCAAAAATCCATTGAATAACAATTGATGATGTGCATTCTTCTCCATTGCCTTTTTTTAGTTTCATTTGCACATGCTGAACTGGGTTTCATAGATGAACATGACTATATTAATTCCATCATTCCTTGACAAATCAAACCAAAATATTACCATGCTACTTTTTAAATTTATTTAGGTGAAGGTTTGTGCCTACCCTGCAGCGATTTTAGCAGCTTTGCTAACACTTGAGTCGCATAACTGCTTCATCTCCGCATCAGCATCAGTATGAACTGCTTCAATCTTCTTCCCTTTGTCCGAGTCTGGTTCATCTTCCTCAGTCTTGGTGCTAAGACTAAAAATTTGCTGTACTTCTTTAAGCTTCCCATCATAATATGTTTTCTGTTCAGCAACAAGCTTTGCCTTTTTCCTATTAAAAAGCAGTGCATAGTGGCTTGACAGTGCTTCCAATTCCTAGTACAAAAAAGACCACAGTTTTAAAAAAAGGCACAGAGAATGATAACCAAACACATGGAAACATTGTGAAATAAAAAACCTCTAATTGATCAGGTCCTCCATAAATGTAAAAGCATCTCTCAAATGAGACTTCTTCAAACTGCTCCTCTTCTGTCTGCTGGTCACCTTCACCATTACCTTTATCAACTTCCATACCAGTTTCTTCAATGATCAACTCCATTGTCTCTTTTCCAACACGTTCAAGCATTTCCATTCCTTTGGCTGTAAATGACTTCCCTGTCTGTGATTATTAAAGTTCTAATATTAAAAAGGCATACACAAACGTGTAGAAGAAACATTATTACGATATCCTAGGGTATACCTCTAAAATAGTTGGTGCTATCACAGATGCTTTTGCAGGTAGTTCTCCTTGCTGAATGGTTTCAGCAAGGCTTGAAGCGGAAGTCTCCAATCTAGGAAAGTAATCATATAACAGATAGGACATAAATACATCGATGTGATGTGTTTTTTGTGGAAGTAAAGGAGAGCAAATTGCAGGTTTCTTGTTTTTGAAAACATTAACAACCATCCAGCACTATCAAGAAAGTTAAATTGAAAGTTCCTTTTTTAAAAAACATTAACAACCGTCCAGCACTATCGAGAAAGTTAAATTGATAGATTGATGCTGTGAAAGGACACACAAACAAAATTGCTATTTTCCCAAAAAACATTCTGAAAAAAAATCAAACATTGCTATCAAAATCCAAGTTCTAAAAAGGGCAACTAGTTAATGATGTAATGTACAAAACGAACTGCATATAAGGCGTAACCTAACAAGAAACAACGGGCAAGGACACCCAGATACTCATTTGTCAGCTGGTAGCAGAAAAGTAATGGCATGAGAGTGTAGCTTTCTTTTCATCTACAATTAACGTATATCAAGGGGTTGATGCCAGGCTACTTCAACTGTTTCATGTATTCAGGGATTCGGTGTATACATGCAATCTACTAAATTAGATACCTATATATATTATCCACTCAAGCATTAGAAAGAAAAATGGGAATTTGAAGGACGCTATACTTCTGAACGAGTAGTGAGCCACTCTTCCATGCGCTCCCAAACGCTTGCCAGGTTCCACTCGTAATGCTCTCCACCGAACTATCAAACACCTTGAGTCCCTGCAGATTACCACACGTAATTCACCATCACAACCCCTAATCCGCCTACACCGGTATTGATGGGGATAGCGGCAAGATACTAACCTGGCCGAGGAGCGAGTCCTCGCTGGCATCCTCCAGCCTGTTCAGCGCCGCCTTACGCCGCTCGTCCTCCTCCCCTCCCTCCACCCCCTCCTCGCCCTTATTCTCCCCGCCGGCCCCGGGCCCCGCCTCCTGCTCCGGCGGCTGCTGCATGTCGGCGATGGCGCTCTTCGCGACCTCCACCGCCTGCGCAACGCATCACATCTAACAAACCAAACCAGCGCCGCACGGGAGAGAGGGGCGTCAAAAGATCCTGGCACGAAGCCGAGAGGGGTGGAAGGCGCGCGCACATTGCGGGAGATCTCGGAGAAGATGGAGAGGCCCCACCCTCCCCACCCGCCGGCTGCCTGCTGTGCGGGCGCGCTCTTCTCGCCCTCCGCCGCCGCGGCCGGCGCCGGCGACTCGTCGGACATGGCGCGTGGCGTGGAGTGGGGGTTGTTCTGGCTTGGGCGGATCTAACACTGCAACCACCGGAGGGCGGAGGCAACCACCTGCGACTGGGAGCGAATGGTGCTAGGTATACTAGAGTAACTGGACCCTCGAAGTCGAGTCTGCGGAATTTATTGGTGCTAGCTATACTAGAGTAACTGGACCCTCGAAGTCGATTAGTCGAGTGTGCGCGTGCGTCAGCGTGTATAGGTTCGTGCCGTGCGAGTGGGGTTGGGCTGGGACAAAGCGCTGGACACGTTGCGGCCCACAGAATTGAACTGGGCTCGGCCCACTTAGTTCTGCTAGTCTGCTAGACCTTCCCAATGTTTTTCGCCTTGGCTGAAAGCGGCTGAAAATTTTAATTCGAAAAATTTATAATGCCTCGAGACACGTTTTGCAAAGTCTAAAAAAATGTAATTTATAAAATCTAAGTAGAACTATTTAAAATATCATAAAAATGAGTACAAAGTACAGCATCATTTGGCTTCAACAAAAATGACAAATTTTTATTTAATTTAAACTGAGAAGAACAAGGCCTATATTTATTATAAAGGCCTGTTCCTTGTCCACGGATTTATTTTGAGACCGGCCCAAAGCGATGTTCCGGGTGTGGGCCAGTCCACGCGGGCACGAGGCTGGCTCTCGCCTCTCCAGTCTCCCCCCAAAACTCCCTCGACCACGGCCCCGGCTCTGCGTGACACCGCAAATGGCAGCGGCGGAGAGCGAGGCGGAGGAGCAGGCAGCCGCGGCCGCGCCGGATGCGGCGGAGGAGGTTGCGGCGGCGGAGTACTCGTGGCCTCAGCTCCGCTTCGACCTCCCGCCTCGCCGGCTGTACCACTTCGCCCGCCAGTTCCGCGCGCCATGCTCCACCGCCGCCCCCGCCGGCAATTTCCTCAAAGGCGTGAAGTGGTCGCCGGACGGCTCCTCCTTCCTCACCAGCTCCGACGACAACTCCCTCCGCCTCTTCTACCTGTACCACCGGCTCACTTCTCTCTTCTTGCTATACCCTCTCGCTGCATCGCGGCAATCGACTAAAGCTACCTTCTTTCTCTCTTCTTTTCTTGGGCAGGCCGGAGGACACGTACAATGCCGGCGCGGAACACGCTTCTGAGGCCGCTGTTGGCGGTGAAGGTGTGCCTCCCTGTTGCAGCTATTGGTTGTTCGGATAGCTGCTTGTTTTTTACTCGTTCCTTGCTGTATTTTGAGTCTTGGAAATTCTCCTGCAGATTCCTATGGTGCCAGCCTCCAGGTGAACGAGGGTGAGCCTGTGTACGACTTCTGCTGGTACCCCTACATGTCCCTGTCTGGTGGGTGGATTGCTAACTAATTCCTATGTTTATATTCATGGTCGTTTGTAAATTGTAGTTGTTTGGTGAATGTGGGATGTTGTACTGTTCCGCAGATCCCGCTACCTGTGTGTTTGCAAGTACTAGTCGCGATCATCCGATACACCTCTGGGACGCCACCACTGGGGAGGTAGATTTGGTTGCTTATATTTGCTATGTGTTTGGTTATGGATAGTCGATTCTTCATTTCTGATGATTTACTTTTGGAGTCGCAGCTTCGTTGTACTTACAGAGCATACGATGCCATGGATGAGATAGCAGCTGCACTTTCGATATCTTTCAATTCTACTGGAGCTAAGTATGTAAAATGCACCCAACCTTTTAAAATGCATTTTGTGTTTAATAAGGAACTATGCGTCTGTGCCTTTTTGTGTGATCATGGGATTCTACTCCAAACTTAAATTGATATCTCATTTTCCCTACATTTTTTGGGGCACATATCAATACCTTCCTTAGTATAGTTAGTAATCTTGAAAATAAGTAAATAGCATACTGACAGGAGTTTAGTTAGCAATTACTGGCCTGCATTCTTAAAATGGAGATTCTTACCTCTTTTTTAGGCATGCAAGCACACTAACATCTTCTTGACTGTACTCACTGAGGACTTGCTGTTCGACAGACTCTTTGCTGGATACAATAAAGCCATTAGAGTATTTGATGTTCATCGGCCTGGTAGAGACTTTGAGCAATATTCTTTGCTTAAAGGGAGTGAAGGGCCGACTGGTAAGTGGATTTTCATTTGCAAGTTTGGTGTTCTAATAAAATCTAGTGTACTCTTGAGAGCAGCATATGATTTCAGTTGGATTTTTTAGTAAAGTTTCAGTTGGATTTTGGAAATTGGAAGGGATGTTGATTTAGGCTTCATTCTCTAAGATAAGTTAGATAAGACGAAGAGAATGAGGCCTTAATCTTAATCTCTGTTCCACATGTAACCTGGTAATTATTTTGAAGTGGATTTCAAGAAAGAAAGAAAATACTACTTTCTGTTTCATGATTAAGGCCCTCTTTGATTTCTTGTTATAGTTTAGTTTTTGCTGGGTTTGCAATTTTTGTTATTTTTGTACAGATCATTCACTGTGATTTTTGGAAATAATTTTTTTCGGGACTTTGTAGGGTTTTTCTCAAAGATCTCAAAAATATTTTTTTAATAATCTATGTAGCCTTTTCATACCACTTTTGAAGGTGATCAATTTTTCCAACTAAAACTAAAAGGTGGGCCTAAATTGGTAAAGGTCATGAGTTATTTTTTGTTTTACCAGTTATTCTCTGTTGATGATATATTGACATGCTAGTAGTGCAAACCTGGTCATGTTCTTCGTGAGAAGACTTTCTTCATCATTGCTTGTGCTGTGGGTCATTCTTGAATGCTTCTGAAATCTTTGTTTATGTTAAGAATTAAAGTGTTTTCTGCTTATTTATCATGCCTTTACATAACTTATATTGGCCGCTTGGCCTATCAAATTTGATCTAGAGCTCATTCCAAAAGTTTCCACCACAGGTATAATATCTTCAATCTCCTCCTCCCCTCACAATGGAATGCTTGCTGTTGGCTCATACAGTCAGACAACAGCTGTTTATGCAGAGAGTAACATGGAACCTTTATATGTCTTACATGGCCAGCTTGGGGGTGTTACACAGGTTAGTGAAGCAACAATATACATCTAACTTGTACCGTGTAAATAGATGTTCTTATATATGAAAATCTCAGGTTCTTTTTTCCAAAGATGGAAACTATTTGTATACTGGAGGGCGCAAGGTAACTAAAGCACCTTACTTTCTCAACAACTGATCTTTGTCATATCTTGTATTATTTTTCTCCACTTAATGTGGTTCCACTCTTTTTTACCCTGTGAGAATTGGTCATAATTTTTCCTTAGGATCCGTATATACTATGTTGGGATATTCGCAACACTGTGGACATTGTTTACAAGTAAGTTATAACTTTTTTCCCCCTTCACAATGTTGCTTAGAATAAGTAATCTTGTCGATCTTTTGTTGGATTTTGGAAGCTGAGTTGATAGCGTCATCTGTATTAAGTGGAATCGTATTCTTCTGATTTTTTTTTGGCCAAGCCCTTATTATTTCTACCTTTCTCTGGAATCATATAACCAGGCTATACAGATCATCTGATACTACTAATCAAAGAATACATTTTGATATTGAACCATGTGGCAAACATCTTGCCACTGGTGGGCAGGTGTGCTCCTCTTGGTTTCATCTTTTCATTGTAGTTATACTTAGGGTTGCCTTTGCGCCTTCGCAAGCTTCGCAAGATCCATTTCATGCCCCTTCTGGATAAGATTGCGGGCCGTCTTGCCCCTTGGCGTGGAAAGTTTTTTTCCAAGGCCGGACGCCTAGTCCTTGTTCAAGCGGTCCTTTCTGCCATCCCGACATATCTCATGGCCTCCATCCCTCTTCCCAAATGGGTAATCAGAAAGATTGACCAATTCAGAAGGTCCTTCCTGTGGACCGGTAATCAATAGGAAAATGGTGGTCAGTGCTTGGTGAACTGGGAGGCTGTGTGCAGACCCAAAGATCTAGGGGGACTGGGCATTCTGGACCTTCATCGTTTTGGTCGAGCACTTCGTCTCCGCTGGCTTTGGAATAATTGGCGTTCCGATGGCACTTCGAGCTC